>OZ024895.1:34948333-35090833 GCA_964017195.1 Siderastrea radians
CGCACCCCCCACCCCCCGGTTGAGGACTGACCTTTCCCTCTTACCCCTAAAGAATTCCATTGAAAAGTGTTACCCCCTGAAGACTTCCCTAAGAAATGGGTTTACCCCTAGCCTGAAGAATTTCACAAAAAAAGCATTTACCCCTGAAGAATTCCATGGAATCTCTGTTTACCCCTGGAGAATTCCACTTATAATATGGGTTTTACCCCTAAAGAATTACCCGGCTTCTGGCCTTTACCCCTGAAGAATTCCACCATTTTCATCCCTTACCCTTGAAGAATTCCACTGTTCCTCAACTGGGGGGGGGGGGAGGTGCAGATATTAAATGGCGTAGCCCATTCTAGAACAAATTGAGTGAAAATTGTTCAAAAAGTAAAGTCTAAAGCTCCATCATGCAATAAAATGAGACCTTATTGCTATTTAAAAACCAACGTGTAGAATCTGATCAACAACTGGCTAATTTTGCAGACTGATTCGCTTCAAGACTCATTACCTGAGCAGCAGATTCAGCCGCCATGTTGCCCGGGAAATTCGTGGAAGACTGGACAAGACCAGAATGACGAGTGTAAAAAAACCGGAAGTGACCTTAGCGGAACTACGAGCAGCCGAGGTGGGTTCTGGGAATATTTGGAAACATCAAACATGGCGACCAAACCGGTAGTTTGGACATTTTATTTGTTTCTTGGACTTTTTCATGCCGGTAAGAGGTTTTTGATTTTCAGAAAACTGATAAACGTATAGATTTAACTTATGTTAGCTCAACTAGCTTCTTTTTTTTTTCATTGTATACGTCAAAGTTATCAAAATTTTACTTATCAAAATGAGCATGGTTTTGATTCCTTGTACGCAAAAACCTGAAAAAAGCTTGTCTTGCTTTAAGCTTTTCTTAGTATTAGAATTTGTTTGATGACTCTTTCGTAGTGTCTATTTTTCAAGGAAAACACTGACGTAGCGTTATTGTTTTTTCTTTGCATCCTCTTCGAATGCTTCAGTTTTAATTCGAATATGAGACTCTAGAAAAGTTAGGTGTTCTTTAATTAAAATAGATTGCTCAAAGAACGTTCTAAGCTAATGCTTAAGAATTTCGTGTTTTTAGCTCAATCCCAGCAGTGCCCATCCTCATCCCCATCCCCCTACCCTTGTCCTTATGTGTGGCATTTGCTTACATTCCCCGGGTTACATTGTAATCCCTGGGGTTGAGCATTAGTCTTCCCCTATTAAGGCCACAGGTGAGAAACTAGTACATTAATATTCATTTATTTAAAGCGTATACACGAAGTGTGACGAATGGTAGTAACATGGCACGAAATATTCATGAATAGGTTATTAACTGATCAATGAGTAGTAAAATCAAGAAGTGTTGTCTTCTCCACGAGGAGAAAACTGGGACACGGAGTCGCATTTTACAAAATCTTAACTTTAGACGTTCATAGCATCGCAAAAAGGCGCAATCTATCAAACCAAAAACAACGTTGTTGCACTTCCACGATTCCCCAAGCTTTCTGTTAAGTTTCAACGGAATCGGCTCCCATTCATTCAAGATATAAAGTTTTTTAACGTAAGATGTCCACCAAAATTTTGCGTTATAGGTAAATTTATTCACGAGCAACTTCTCACCCATGGCCTTAAAGCATATGACAGTCCTGTGATTCCCATGGGGATACTCATTAAAGTTCCGTATGGGAAGGCTCCACCATAGGGTTCAAACCCTTACCCTTTAACCCTTTAAGCCCTGATGAAAATGAAATTTCTCTTTACATGATCACTACTTGTTTGAGCATTCAAGTGACAAGAATAAAGGAAGTGATCGCTGAGGATAGGATGTCTTGATATTTAGGCAAATTCTCCGTATTAGTTTCATAAGAAATGTATGGAGATCAGTAATGAGAATATGCATTTTTATATCAGGGCTTAAAGGGTTAATATACTAATCTTTATCAAAATGGTATCCCTTTTATACACCTAGAACAAAAATTGCACCTCTTTTGTACCTCAAAAATAAACCAAAAATGTCGATCATCACTGGATTTTAGTGGCTCAAAGGCTCCAAAACTTTCGCACATTTTTGCCTTGCGATTTCTGTCAGAATTTTGGAAACATTTTTATTACTTAGACTTAGCAGCTATTTCTTTAAGTTTAAAGTATATTTTGTCTTCCTTTCACATACGAAAACTGAGTTCATTTCCCTACCCTTTAGTATACTGCATTCGATGGTTATGAAAAATTGAACACATAACCAAACACAGTGGAACCAGTTCCTTCTGTGAGTAATGGAGAATGAATGACGTAGAACAAAAGAAGTAAAAGACAGAAAACAATTCAACTCCAAAATAGAACCAGATTACAATGTCTCACAAACAAAAGAAGAACATTGTGCTCCGGTAACTGAAGAAAGACCCATGGAACCTCTCTACAACGGTCACCTTGGGGAGAGATGTGAGTGGTTGTTGTAGAGAGGTGGTCATCATGGGGAGGTAGGAAGGTAACCTGACACCACTTTTTTGGGGGGACAGATAAAACATTTTTATTTTTAAAAATGCTTATTGTAGTATATTAATACATTAAAATTATAAAATTAATCAATAAAACAGAAACCAACTGTTATGAACAAAAATGCTAATGAAACAAAGTGAGTAATGCATGCATTAACATACATTGAGTACCTCAGTTTGTAAATTGTTCACTCTTAAATGGCTGTTGTGGAGAGGTTATTTGGACAGTTGGGATGCACTTTAGTGGCTGTTGCTGTCATGGAGAGCTGGCTGTTGTAGAGAGGTTGAAACAAGAGTGAATGTATGGACTGTCTGCCGGGACACAAAAAAGTGGCCGTTGTGGAGAGGTGGCCGTTGAAGAAAGGTGGCGATTTGTGGAGGTTCAACTGTAGTTAACAATCAGGTCCGCTCTGCCATTAAAACCAGTCTTTCTAGATGCACGACTGAAACAACATCATGACTCTCCTAGGCCCTAGTGGCAGTGTTCTCCTTATCAGACGGTAACCGGTAAAATTTACCGCTTGTAACACCACTTGTTACCAGTTAGAACCATACCACATACGAAGTCCCGGATTAGAAATATCCTTCTCAAACTCATTAATAATTCATAAAGAGAAAACAAAGGAAATCACTACCGTGACGGTGGTTTGGATACCGGATCTTAATTAGCATAAAGTTTTGCGAACTTTTGCCTTGAATTTCTCCAAGAATTATGAATGGTTTGAGAAGCCATATCAAAAACTCGAAAGAGTGTTTCATCAGGTATCCAAACACCTCGAAGTCGGGTTAAAAAACTCGGCTGCGCCTCGTTTTTTCAACCCACTTCTCGGTGTTTGGATATCCTGATGAAACACTCTTTCTCGTGTTTGATATATTACAACAAAAAATTTTGGATTATGGAAAGATTTATTATCAGATGTAATTATGAAAAGATTTTTGACAGTCGTACTACGCACTATGTACCACGTAAGTCTTGTCTTAGTAATGTTTCTCATGTCCAGGCATTTGATCATCTCGACGTTTCTAAGTTCTTTAGGTGGTAGTCTCATCTTTAGACGTTTCTCCGCACTTTCTACCTGCGTAAGGTGTTAGTCGTATCTTGTCAACATTTCTCTGTACGTTCAAAGATTCCTAAGTACGATAGTACGTTCATCAGTGTTTGTCTTCTCGACGTTTGTCTGTGTGTTAGTTTGTTTCTTGTATCTCCTTGACATTTTCCCGTACGTTAGCATTTTCGTAAGATATTAATTGGTTATCTTCTCGACCTTTATCCATACGTTGGTTTGTTCGTTAGGTGCTTTTAGTATCATCTTCTCCTCCAAGTTCTTCGTTTGTAATGTGTTTAAGTCTTGTCTTCTTGGAGTTCTCCGTACGTTTGTTTAGGTTGCTGTAAGTCTTTTTTTCTCGAGGTTTATCTGTATGTTTATACATTCCTTGAAACAGAAATCGTAAAATGACAGGCATTTTGAAGGGTTTTCAAGCTGTGTGAGCCTAATGTCATGCACGCAACATTCCGGGTCTCATGACGACACTCCAGGTTGAAAAGAATTTCTACCGGTCTGAAAAACTGACTTACCTGTTGCCCTGAAAATTAGGGAAAACACTGCCTAGTGGGGGGAGGGGATACTCCTTAGGAGGCTATACGGAAAAGCTCTGCCCAAAACAGGCATCTTCTTGTGTTAAATACTTGTCAGACCTCTTCCTTACCCACCCTTCCTGGGGTTTAGAGATAGGTGCAAACAAAGCTATAACTTAATACTCCAGGAAAAAACCTATGGACCAAAAGTGAACCCCCAAAATACTAATGGGTCAGTTTCAATCTCAAGAAATATCATGCCTTTTTTCATATCCAAATAAAATACCAAAAAATACCTTCTACAGCCCCACTATCACAAAGATACTTAGTTAAAATTTCACTTCCCTCCCACCCACCAAAAAAAACATTAAATTCATGAGTTCAAATCCCAAAAAAGTCCTTTGCACCTTCCCATCACTTTTTGACCTGAGTACCCCCACCCACCCCAGCTACTCCAGGCAAGTAAAATGAATTGTCCAGAATTCAAGTTGGTTTATGAAGAATTAAAATGAGAACACATCAAATGTAAAAATTCAGTGTTCTGGGTGCTTATTCATGGAAGTATCAGATGGTTTAATAATTATTATACTTTTTCATATTTTACTAATATTTACCATCCCTTACTATAATCATTCCTGAAGTCTCTTCTGTTTTATCTGTGTTTGTAGCTGCTGGAGATAAGGTCGCCCAGAAGATCTACCAAGACCTTACTGGTATAATGCCTTGTGTCATTCTCACAAATGCAACACACCAAATTGGATGTACTTGTAAGTGCCTTAGTATAAGTTACAGGATGTCATTGGGGTTTAGTGTTGGTATCAAAAGAGACATTAACTGATCCTCTGCAAAAAAAAAAAACATCGATGCAACTATAGTGAAATTTGCCCTACAGAGGTCAGTGTGTTCACTGAATGAGGGAAATGAGTCCTGAAGGAAAAACAGAACAGTTGTGGCCTATATTTTTGTAAAGAAACCGACGGACCTTCAAGCTCATTGATTTTTGTCACAGTTCAGTTTTGTTAAGAGAAAATCTAAATTTGGCACCACTGTTGTCATCTTAAACTCTCACAATCAGGATAAATTTTTCATTTGCAGTTAGAGTTTTGGACAGTGGGAACAGGTAGTAATGTATCAGGAAGGGAGGGGGCTGGGGAAGGTGAGGACTCCAAGGGAAAGTCTCATCTTGAGGGTGTGGTCAAATTCATTCTGACCTCAAGAGGTACCTGTTCTGGCAAGCAGTTAATTTTCTTAGGGCAGTTCAAGCTTTTGACTTCTTCCCTAGAAGGCATAAGGATAATTATTATTTTAATTTTAGTCACTTAAGATTTTAAAACCTGTAGTAGTTCTGGCCTAACCACAAATGTTGAACAGATCCCTTCAAGGTCTAATGAGCACCCCCTCTCTTTTACATGGGAGCCCCCCTTCCTCTGGGGTACTATATTGTTACTGTTATTCCAGTGGACCTCAGCTATGTCAAATGCTAAATATCTTGAACCCCACCATCCCTAACTGAAACCTGTGTACTTGGATGATATTCCGCACTAATAATAATAATAATAATAATAATAATAATAATAATATTAATAATAATAATAACTATAATTATCTGGGAGCAAATTATTATTATTATTATTATTATTATTATTATTATTATTACTATTATGTTTTATTAGCATTTAATAGGATGGCTCTTCTATGATAAAAAGAAATTATTTACTGTTGGCTATTTTGGACCCACATTTCTTGATCAATTTTACGTTTCCCTTGACTGATCAAGATATTGGGGATAGACTAAACTAACACTTTGTTTACACACCACGTTTTCACAGCCAGTATGAGAGGTCACATAGGAGTGCTTCACTATGTTGAGAACAGAGGTGATGTGGAGTGGATATTAGAAAAGGGAAAACATGACCCTTATGTTCCACTGTTCAGATCTGACAAGTTTGACCAGTAAGTATCAGCAAAAGTGGCTCTCGTTAACCCTTTAGGCCCCAGCATCATTATACAAATTCTCCTTACTGGACTCAGTATATTTTGTTGAGCACTATTTGGGAGAACTTGTTTAAGCATCAAGACAATTCCTCTTCAGTGATCAATTCCTTAATTCTCATGACTTGTATGTGTTATATTGCACTGATATGATAAGGAGAAATTTCATGCTGATCACTACTAGGGCTTAAAGGGTTAATTTGGGAGCCTGGTTTTTATACTACAGCTTCATTAATTTTACATTTTAAAAAAACTTAATGCAACAACATGGAAAAATCATTATGCAACTGGATGCTTGTGTAGGTTTTTAAAATAAAAGTTAAAGTAAAATGAAAAAAATTGTAGAAAATAGAGAAAAGTATCCAAAAAATCAAAGTCTGTAGATGATGCAGACAATGTGACAAAAGATTGCTGCATTTCAACAGCCGAGGTAGTCCTACTTTTTCTTTTGATTGTAAAGCAATGCATTAATTTTTTATAATGCCCTTGTGTCTTCCTTTTTCAGTGAATTGCTTCAGCCTCTGATAGACAGCAAGAAGATTAGTGGTGCTCTAATAATAGCTGTGCCATCAGGAAAATATAGATACACTCCAGAAAAAGGTACATATTTTTGTATATATTTTGATCCTTTAGGAAGGACATCCCCCCTTTATGCTTATGCTCTTCTGTAAAGGCAGCACTGATCTTTCTTGTATTCTGCTATAATAATAATGCTAGTTATTCATTCTATTTTGGTTGTTCAGGTAAGTGTATAGTCCTTAAAAAAGATTGTAGTTAATGAGTCCATTGGAGGGTTATCCCACAGAGCATTTTGTTTGCAACCAAGTCCTCTGTTTTTTCAATCAGAAGTCCAAAATTCGAGCCACTACACCACCACCATGTCTCAGAAGTTGACAAAGTGATGTTTAGTAATTTGAGTGGAAGTGTTTTGCTAGTCTCTGGTTAGTCATGCAGTTGGATAGACTACTCTCACCCAAACAATCAGAATAGGCTGTGGATCTCCCTTAGCTATTATGATTTTGAGCCTTGGCTACTTTGATAGAAAAATAGGCATGCAATGCGTACAGAAAGTGATCATCTTTCCTATTAAGTGACATAGGGTTAATTGCAAAGGGTTAGATGAAAGGGTTTCAATGCATAATTATACTAGAGTATACAGGGTGTGCAAGGGTATACAGCATATATGAGAGTATATATGGTGTATAAGGGTATACAGGGTGTACAAGAGTACACAGGGTATACAAGGTGTACTAGAGTATACAGCAGCTAACTGTTACCCAGATGAAACTTATTGTTACCCGGATGTAACCAACAACACCACGACAGACAAACCTTACCGATGGCAATAAGGTGACATGATTGCTTTAAAAATGAGGCATTGCTACTAAATGAGTGCAACAGAACTGCTTTTCTGGGTTACCCAGCCACTTCAAAAAATAATGTCAGCCCTGTCTTTCAAAGGACCATAGCTTTACTCATCCAGTGGATCACAAAAACGTCTGGATTCAAACCATTTACTATATCAAGGAAAATACCTAGCTATTTTATACTGATAATAATTATACTACCTTGCAGTCTCATCTCCTGACTATGAATGTCCCTTGGATCATTTTGGTAAGTAAGACCACTATCAGAAATGTATATGTAGTATATCCTCTCTAGCTGTAAGTAATACACTTTGTGTATATGGCCTCCCATGTCTTTAGGGGAGTCAAAACTGATTCAAATGCTATAAGTTATGGAATGGATATAGGGGCAAAAAATCAGATTATCACTATTTTGCAAGAGCAAAAGCACAAAAAGGCAGGATCCACATAGGAAGGTCATGGGAACCAGGTAAAAAGGGTTTAAGAAGCAGAAAATTCAGACCCCCTCACTCTCCCATCCCTCCCCTTTCCTCCTTACCCCTTCCCAATGCAGTAGATGTTGCAAGTTTATACTTACAGTAGCTCATGAAAGCATCAACTCGTTGGATTTTTAATGACTTTTTTAATAATTAAAAGCTAATTATTAGCTTTTTCCACTGGAATGATCAACATACTCTTCATCATTAGTATAAATCTACTAGCGTTCTATCATAAATGCTGCAATCTCATTGGCTACCCTACTCGCTATCTATTCCGTGATAGATAGTGAGTAGCGAAAAGGTGAGTGGCAGGCACAGTCTTATACTTCAAAATAACAGTGCAATGATGTAAAACTTTTCACTTTAGTGGAATATTAATCGAGATTTATACTAAAACAATTAGATTATTCGCTCTCGATTTCTATGCATGATAGTTGATTCGGCCTTCGGCCTCATCAACTATCACGCATAGAACGAGAGCGAATAATCTAATTGTTAAATAGAATATGAGACCTCCACACTCTATTGCATTAACCCTTTAAGCCCCAAGAGTGATCAGCATCAAATTTCTCCTCTTCATACCAGTGTATTATAACACATACAGGTCATGAGAATTTAGCAAATGATCATCAAAGATGAATTGCCTTGAGTTGATGTTTGAAAAAGTTCTCCCAATTAGTAATCAATAAAATCTATGGAGACCAGTGTGGAGAATTTGTATAATGATGTTGGAGCTTAAAGGGTTAAATTCCATCATTCTAGACTATTTTCTCACATCCATTCTCGTAAATTTAATTCTCATTAATTTTAACACAAGCATTAATTTCCTCTAAAAGGTATAAATAACAGCAAAATTTTTGTCAGGTGATATTCAAACATCCTGTAGGAGTTGACATATCTTTAAACCTTACTGTATTATGTTGTCGTTGTTTTTCAGGGGCATACAATGGTGACTCAGACTATGGAAACTGCCGTCAAGTAAAGTGGAACAAGGATGTAAGTAGGCAGTTAAATTTTGTTAGTCCAGCAAGAATTTTGGTATGCTGTCCGCATCAGTGCAGAATGTCTAAACTTTATTTGACTTACGAGATTTTATTGAATTAAAACTAATTAAAAGTTTGAAATTTTCAACATCTCTGTACCTTAAATGTAAATTATCATCTTGATACCGGTCTTGAGTCATGAATTGTTGTTCTTAGAACTTTTCAGGCTGTGGATGAATCCCTAACGTGTGATCACTCAAATGAAAGCTACTAAGTAGTACATTTTAATAGAACTGTCTATTTGTTCTGCACAAGGTGGTTCTAAATTTTGAGTGTGTGCACATGAAAAGTGAGGGTGTTACCATTCAGTTGAAAGCTGCTACTGAGCAGTACTTTCCTGTGATGATGTTCATTTTGCTGTACAAGTATTTAAACTCTTCAATATATTCATGGTTGACACCCTTAAGTGTGACTTTTCAAGTGAAAGCTACTTTAAAAAAAATACTTTCCTGGCAATATATATTCTATTGGGTTTTTTTCCCACTGGAAAACAGGTACAAAACCAAACAAACAATTTATTGGATTTTGTCCAACCTCTTGTTTTCCTTCTTTACAGGGGAGTGCCATGTCATTTATGTACTATGATATTCCAATGTTTGCTTTGAATAATGAGCAAGAAATCAATGACCTTCTTGAGGTACAGATACCAGATAATTGTGTGCACTCTTGTATAATTATCAAAAAATATATTTGATAAGACTATTATGTAAATATTATATAATTGTCATTTTTTCAAAACTCTATCTAGGCCAAAATGGAGCACCAGGTTGTTTCTCTGTGTTCCTTATCATTTTTTTCTGACCACCCTGTCATTTATCATGCAAAATTATGCAAATTTATTTCCAAGTGAATTTTAGCACCCTGTTGTTTTGGGGGCTTGCTTGAAAACTGTTTTATAGTGAGTTAATATTTAAAAAATAAATCAATGATCATGATGTTACTCCCAGTGGTGTCAGTAGCTGATGGGGATTATTTTCTTAATACTGGCAGTTTCTTGGTGTTGCAGATGTTGTGATCACCAAATGATGTAAAACAAAAGATTGAAAAGACAATAAACAATGATCAGACCTAACACAATAGCTAACCAACAGTGAGTTCCGAACACCAAGAAACACCCTTTAATACTTTAAGAAATTAACGAGAAACCTCTCATACAGGGTACCATTGTTGAATTGCTCTGAATGATGTCACTTTGCCTTACTGTATTTTTTCTCACCAAAACTCGTCATTTCAGATTATGCACTCGTCGTTACACAAGTCTTGCTTAATAACCTAGCAATAAACATTCAAGTCAAGTATGGTTGATTTTGATTGTTTAAGGCATAGAAAAGGAATTGTTTAATATGTTTCACTATGATGGGAAAGTTGAAATTATTAGGTTTTGTTCAGCAAGAAATACACTTTATTTTTAGGTACATTATTTTTAGGTTGTTTTTAAGCCTATAAAGCATATGCCAAAAAGATCACTCTAAGCAAAAGTTTTTGCATGACACCCTTCAATAAAATTTTGTTATTTGTGATTGCAGTGTTACAGGAAGCATAACAATAAAACACAACCTGACTATCCATTGTGTGCTGTTCAACTGAAAGATTTCATGTATGCTGCCAAAGACACTCCAACGTGTATGAGGAAGACACACATGCCCAACCCTACAGGCAGTTAGTCATGTTGAAGTTCTTGACAATTATAGTAACTTGATGATGTTTGATTCAAATGTGCAGAACGTCAAGTGTTTAATGAAAGAGATGTGGGACAGTGGTCCAAAGGTAGAGGTGTGCCCAGGGTATGGGGGACTCCCTATATTGGGCAACAATATAGGGGACTCCCTGTATTGGGGACTCCCTATATTGGGGGCTCCTATATTGGGCCTATACGATCATGAGAAGTCCCTATATTGGGCTATAATAGAGGCTCTATTGTACCCTCCAAAATGGGTATAATATAGTTTTCATATACTGCACTTGCAGTAATTGAAAGTGTGGGAAAGTTTGTTCTTTTAGTATTTGTAAGGATGTATGTCTCCTTTTGTTACTGCACATACGTTCTTTGCATCGCGGAATTTGCCCCCTCATACAAAAATTATATTTGTGTGCAGTTTGTGACTACGTGGAAAAAGCAGATCTTAGCGAGGGCCATCAGAATCCAAATCAGGGCCATCAGAATCCAAAAAGAAATTGGGGGTAACCGCGCATTTTTCAGAGATAATTGAGCTTAAATTTGGAAAGAAATTGCCATACATTCTGTATGTTTTAACTGTTACACTGTTTTAGAATTATGGTTGCTTAATTATCAATGAAAAATGTGTGGTTACCCCCATTTTTCTTTTTGGATTCCAATAACCCTTGCTAAGATCTCCTTTTTCCCCATAGTCATAACCTTTGCAAAAATACATCTGTATTAGGAGGCACCCTCCTTAAGAGTTGCTAATGTGCTCCTCAAACTTTTATTATAATAAATGAAGAGATTGCAGCTAAGTCCGAGTGCTACATTGTACAAAAGGGTCGCAAAACGTTGGCTGAAATCACAATGGAAATTATACGAAAGCTTGGAGCCTTTGATTGACTTGAAGCTTTACCATGATCTAGACTTTTTGGTTTATTTTTTAGATGTAAAAAAGGTACAATTTTTGTTCTAGGGAATACTATATAAAAGGGGTATGTAGGAGTTTGAACCTTAGGAGCGGAACTTTGCCACAGAAAACATTATTGAATACCCCCCAAGGGAAGTGGAGTAGTGTACTCAAATATGATGAAGTATGATAAGCACTCCCTTCACTTTACTTTTAAAATGTAAATCTCCTGTGGGGTTTGATACATCCCCAGCCAATGGTTATATGGTGTATTGTGGCCATTTACAGGAACCTGTAGAGAATCCCTCAGGTACACAAAGAGATCCCATTTGCTAAAATGAAAAGAAACTTACTCAAATTTGGTTATATTCTTGTTATGTAGATGAGTTTTGTCAGGCTCTTGGAGACGCGAATGTATGGGGAACCCTTTACCCCATAGAAGAACCTCTGAAGGAACCTGAAGTGGTGATGCTTGCT
Organism: Siderastrea radians; assembly: GCA_964017195.1. Lineage (NCBI taxonomy): Eukaryota > Metazoa > Cnidaria > Anthozoa > Scleractinia > Rhizangiidae > Siderastrea > Siderastrea radians. The sequence goes on from OZ024895.1 coordinate 34,960,330, forward strand.
ACTAAGGTACTACACATTGCAGATTCTTACAAATGATTGTATTGGTACTTAGGCATCCTCTCCTTGGCATGTGTAAACACTTCGACAATACTTTATTGGCAAACTGCTTCTGAGAAATGATACTATTCTCTATTCTCGCTCAACTCTTCCAGAACTTTTAAATTGAGCTGGCAAACTTGACATATGAACCTGTATCAAACATGTGTTGTTTATTGTGTGGTTCCAGAAATTATCCATACTCCCCCCACGGAAGGTCATTGGAAATTCCTAGGGGGAGGGGGGATTTAAAAGCCAAACTATTAAAAGGACAGTATGAAGTTAAACTGGAATTTCCTGGGGGGTGTGGGGGTGCAAAACAAAAACCTTCCGTGGAGGGAGTATGGATATTTTCTGGAACTACACATTTTTAACTTACTGATCAAAGCTGCTCCACTTTTTGCATGGTTTTTACATCAACTGCTCAAAATGATGTTGATTGAAGGTGGTTTAATGTCTTCTCAGTTATAAAGAAGTTCATATTATCTTTTAAACATGTGACATTTCTTTGGCAACTTACAAGACAAGATCCAAACAAAGGTTCTGGAAACAACAATTGCTGCCAAACTTGGATTTCATTTCATGTTTGTGTTGGTTTGCAGTGTCAACGTTGGAGTGTGCCAACCTATGAGAGTTGGTTAAAACACAACCTCTAAATCTTCAGTTAATTGAGATCTGAAGATGCCCTGAAAGTTGAAATGGGTAATTAAACCCATGTTCCTACTTTAATTCGTTTCATTTCCGGACCTTATATTTTCTTCTTTTCCAGTTGGATTCCAGTTCATTCTTTCATGACATGTCGCCAGGAGTAGATAATGATGGAACTGGAATCATAGTGGCATTAGCTGCCGCAAAGGCACTAGGTGCTTTGAAAAGAAATGTGAGTCAGCACTGGAGTTTCTCTGTAGAAAATTAATACATATTTTGCGTGGTCAAATTCCCTAAACTTCTGATAACTTTTTTTAGTAATAATAAGAATAATTATTAATAGGGATAAGTACCAGTAATAATTATCAAAACCAAACTGCCAACCAAACATCCTGAAGTTTTGACCACCTCACCCTCAGACCTCCTCTCCTTTAACCCTTTAAGCCCTGATATAAAAATGCATATTCTCAATACTGATCTCCATACATTTCTTATGAAACTAGTAAGGAGAATTTGTCTAAATATCAAGACATCCTATCCTCAGTGATCAGTTCCTTTATTCTTGTTGACCACTTGCATATTCAAACAAGTAGTGATCATGTAGAGAGTAATTTCAATTTCATCGGGGCTTAGTGCTTAGAGGATTAAAACCTTTTGCCTAGCCACCATACCCCAGAGGAAACTGCTCTCCAGAGATACCTTTGACTCAAACACCCATACCAACCTAAGCAAACAAACACCTTTTCTTTTTCTTTTTTTTTCTCATTTTTTTCTAATTTTTTTTCTTTTTCTTTTATTCAAGTTTTTGTTAGTAGTGTACTGTACTGTTTCGTTTTTGTGTAAATGCATAGATAAAAAAATAAAAATAAATAAATAAAAAAACAAACAAACACCTCCAAAACACAATGACAAAAATGTGGGCACCAAGAGATACACAATCCTTCCGGGTCTCCACAGAAGAAACCTTCTTAGGAAAAATTGTTTAACCATGATTTTATGTAGTTGTTCATTCTATGGAGGAGGCATTAACCTGCGTCATGATTACTTTTCTTTCAGGGCTCAGTTCCAGCGCCAAAGCACCCTATCATGTTTACATTTTTCCAAGGGGTAAGTAGATTTGCATTAATAATACCCAAGGTGGAAACGATTCTATTTTAATTCGATCATTTACAAGGAGTGTAGAAACGGTGACAAAGTTTAATTTTTATCTTGTCTTAATTTATTGATGTAATTATTACACACAGGAAAGCTGGGATTACATTGGTTCATCAAGAATGGTTTATGACATGGAACACAATGATTTTCCCACTGATAAACAAACTTGGAAGGTATAGCTTAATTTTCGCAGTTCATGTGGAGACTACAGTAGTTCTGTGTGGACACAGAATAGCAACTGTAGTCCCAAAATGGAAAGAAGTATTAATTATCTAGAACCACATTAATTAACTAGTTACGACCTACATGCGATCCACAACATGTCTTTGCATTTGCTCCAAATCGCATGCTTCTAAAAGTTTACACCTAAGGTGTGAACTTTCACAATACCTCAATCTGATTTTTGTACTTGTTGTTTTCTTTTTCCTTGATTACTCCTGCCAAATTTCTCGATTTCTCGGCTTTGTGGGTTTGCATATTACCATTAAAAACTTTCTTCGATGGTAGGCCTAATATATCGAACGAGCGAGACAAAAAGTTGATTTCAGTACACATGAGTGAACACTAGGTACAATATTTAGCAAAGTTACTCGCTGTATAAGATGTCAGAAAAGGAGCGGTGAAATAAGCTGATCGCTGATTGGGCACAAGAAATACAATGCCACAAAATTTGTGGCATTGTATTGTATGGGCTCTTGAACTAGTCTGTTAAAGGTATCCTCCCAGGGGCTGTTTCCACCCATCTTGTAAACTTTCGCTTGCACCAGGCTTCAGCTCACACGTATTTCACCCGTTTTATCTGCCTCTCACCCCGACTATCTGCCCCTGGGTCTCCGAGGATGCCCCCTCAACTCCAAAAAAAAAATTCAAGAAGTGAAAATCAGGGGGGGGGGTGCAATGTCTACATCAAAGAACATAAATTTTCAATGTAATTTTGTACTGAAGTTTAGGCGTAGCTCGTGTTTCAACTATGTTAGGATTCTTTGAGAGTATCTTCAAGGCGTAGCAATAAATGTTGCATTTAGGTACTTTAATATTAAAAAATCACAACTTATTTGTCAAAGTAGAGAGAAAATTGCGACAAACGATGACCTATAAAGCATTACAAAATTAATGTGAAATTAAAATTATGAGATTAAATAAAATTAATAGAAGTCGACCCTGTTTCTTTGTTATTCAGGTTGGAAGTCAAAAAAAGGAAACTTTCAAGATGAAGGCTTCAAATATCAAATACTTCATAGAGCTTAACCAAGTGGGGCTCATAGAAGATGGGGGTCCCTTGTGGGCCCATTCTGACCCAGTGTCCAGGAGTAAGGGCACAGATAACAAGGTACTGTTAAACAATGTTTATTAGTTCCCTCCATTGAAAGTCTTTGTTCTCTTTCATTGGCAGTCCCCTTTCTGACTCTACCCCTTGATGCGTGTAACTTTTGCAGGTGGGAAAGGGGCTCTGAACTTCCCACTTCTCGTAGGCTTTATTCCATTACCCACCCTTTCCTCCTACCTCTTTCCATCTTTTTTTTCTCATAATATCAGTGCTGTTGAAAGTTCCCACCTTCTCTCTCTCAGTTTCCACCTCTTTTGTCCCATTTCCCACCCCTTCTCTTCCAGTTTCCATGCCTACAGTCCCATTTCCCATCTCCTTTTCTCCTTGTTTCAACTCCTTCTGTTCCAGTTCCCATCCTCTCTCTCTCAGTTTCCACTTCTTTTGTCACAGTTTCTATTCCCTCTCCCCATTCCCATCCTCTCTGTCCCAGTTCCCACTTCTTTTGTTCCATTTCCCACCCCTTCTCTTCCAGTTTCCACTCCTTCTGTCCCAGTTCCAATCTACACTTCTCTCAGTTTCCACTCCTTCTGTCCTAGTTCCCACCCCTCCTCTCCCTGTTTCCAGGATGAGGAGAGGGATAGGAGTCCCTCTTATCTTTCAGTTCCCAAGTTCCTTTCTTCCTCAGTTCTTGTGTCCTTTTCTCCCATTTCCTGCCACTACTTTCTCATTTCCCATCCCTTTCTCTTCCAGTGTCCTGCCCTCCTCTCTCGACCATACACAACTGAAAACACATGTAGTCGCTTCCAATATTAAAGGGCCATTTCAGTGAGTTATTTCATCCCATGATGATTTACTTCCTGGGAAGATTTTAATTTCAGTGCCTCAGGTTGTCAGTATTTACGTGATTCTGAGATTAAATGTTTTTCCCAGAAAGATTATCTTTATCCTTGTCTTTGGCACAAGGCAGAGGTTTGACTCCAAGGGGCAAAGGGTAAAGCTAAAAGGCTAGCTGATTCTTTTTTCAAATTGTTTTGTTTCACAGGTTAAGGAAATTTTAGATGCTCTTATTAAGGCAGGATCTAATTACAGTTTGGATATTCAGGAACCTAGCAATAAGCTACCATTGCCACCAGCCTCATTCCAGAGATTCTTGAGATCCAACAGAAATGTCCCTGGAATTGTGCTTACAGATCACGAAGATGAATACACCAACAAGTAAGAAACTCCATAAACTGTGTGTTTTCTTGCCTGCGTCTACACTCCATACCTAATTTAAGATGTTAAGGTTAAATAAGTGCAGCCAAACCATGCATTGTGGATTCCTCATTGTTATGGGCAGCTTTCTTGTTCCTAAACAATACATTTCCTTGAAAATAAAGTGGCTTAAAGGGCATTTAGGAATTTTAAGTGTCTACTTTATTGATAAAGATAAATGTGTGGAGACTGGCCTGTTTCCATTGATAAACACATTAACCCTTTAAGTTCTGATATCAAAATGCATATTCTCCTTTCTGTTCTCCATACATTTTTTAAGGAACGAGTAAGGAGAATTTGTGTAAAATATCAAGACTTTTCCTTGGTGATCATTTGCTTTGTTCTCATCACCTGAATGTTTGAACAAATAGTAATGATGTTAAGAGAAATTTCATTTTCGTCACTGTTAGGGATTAAAGGGTTAATAAAATGTTTCAAAGCATTTTCTGAGGAAAACCAACAGAACTTTCAAGTGCAATTTAGGCCCTTTACTCCCCCAGTCCTTTGATTGCAGTAATTGCAGTCAGTTGCCTACAGATACTACAATGCCCAGCTTTTTTTTTCCAGGTTTTACAACAGTCACTTTGATGATCTCTACCAAGTAGAAGGGAACTTCCCCAAAGAAAATGATACAGTCTACCTTATAACAAACTTCACAAAGGTAATCTGTGCTGAACTAGACAAACTAAAAGTGTGTGTCCCATGAAACAAGGTAGGGCAGAAATTTGGGAAGGTTTTACAACAGTTATTTTGATGACCTACACCAAGTAGCAGGGAATTTCCCCACAGAGAAAGATACAGACTACCTTATAATATACTTCACAAAGGTAATCTCTCGTAAACTACAAAAACTAGAATGGTGTGTTCCACAAAAAAGGGTAGGGCATGAAATTGGAAAAGGAGAAATTAATGATACAGTCTACCTTATAACAAACTTCACAATGGTAGTCTTTTGTAAAGTAGAAAATATAGAAATGTGTGCCCCACAAAAAAGGGTAGGGCATGAACTTGGAAAGGGAAAATGATTCATTCTACCTCATAACAAACTTGACAAAGGTAACCTCTTATAAGGGTTAACTTGGACTGCGTGTCCTACGAAAAAAGTTTATGGCAGAAATATGTTTGCTTGAGCAAACATAATTGACCGGCTGGCTAGTGTTGCAAGGATGTTCTTTGCATCCCTTCAAGGCCTTGTCTTTCATGTTACATGTATTAGACAATTTGCAATTAGTAGCTTTTTCTAGTGATCACTATTGATGTATACGCGTACGGTCAAATCTCTTATTATATGCACTCTCTTTTGTGTTAGTTAAGTTGGATACTTGTTGGAAAATGGATGGTAACTTTTAAGCTATTTGAAAAGGTGCAAAAATTAATATGGGTATTTTGCTATAAGCAGAGTAATCTGAATTGTTACCATTCAGAATCAAAGTTAAAAGTACTAGAACACTAATATTAGATTTGTTGGTATGGTGAATGTTAAAAGATGAGTGGCATTCAAATGTATGGGTGTTTACGGTATTTATTTATTTATTAGTTTGTTTATTTATTTATTTATTTATTTATTTATTTATTGGTATTTATTTATAGAGCAGTTTTCAATTGAGTGTCGAAAGTAATGTTGTGTTTGCTTTGGTTTTGCATTACTAGGCTCTCTGATTGGTTAAAAAAACTCGCGCCACTCTCTCAACCAATCAGGCGTAAAACCAAAACCAATCGTGACTTGCTCGCACGCGTTTTCCCGCGCTTAGCACCAATTGCTTGTATTTGATTTGATTTCTGATTGGTTCATTTTGTGTTTTGTTCCTGTTGTGATTGGTCAGAATAATTGTTTTGGTTTTGGTTTTACGACACTCATTTGAAAACTGCTCTAAGGTCTCACACTTATTTCTATTACTTACTAGTGTTACTTTCTACTTGCAGAAACTTGCAAAGATTACAGCCACAGTAGCTACAGCTCTGTACACTTTGGCAAATGAAGGACAGTCCCCTAAATATGAGATCAAATTAGATAATGACACTGAGGCCGTGGTAGGTATCTAGCCATGTTTTGCAGTTACCCTTTTGCAGGGAATTTTTTCCAGATAGATTGCTGGGTATATAACTAGTTAGTATAGTAAACGAAACCAGTGGATAGTGTTTTTTGCGTGCTCTGATTGGCTACTCAAACTGGGGATAGTATATGCTATTCACCTCCCAACATTTTCTGGATTTCGCGCGTGAGTTTTGCCTCATTTCTCAGGAAAAGAGCAACTGTTTGGTGCTGGCTATCCACTGGTTTTGTATAGAGCGGTTTTCAATTGAGTGTCGAAAGTAATTCGTGTTTTGCTTTGGTTTTGCTTTACTTCGCTCTGTGATTGGTTAAAAAATCTCGCGCCACTTTCTCGACCAATCAGGAGTAAAACTCAAACCAATCAGTCGCGACTTGCTCGCGCTCGCACGTTTTTTCCCGCGCTTGACGCCAGTAACATGTACTTGCTTCGAGTTCTGATTGGTTCATTGGATAATTTGTGTTTGTTGTGATTGGCTGGGGTAATTACTTTGGTTTTGGTTTTACGACACTCATTTGAAAACCGCTCTATACTAAAACAATTATTCACCTTAGTGTCGGTGAAGAGTGGTAAATACAGACAGCACTATTCACCTCCACTTCGGTGAATAACTGTTAACTAAAGGAGAACAAATCAAGGGTGCATTCTTTTGGGACTATTCTGGCTATTCTTATTCCGGTTTAGGAATAACAGAATACGCAGAATTTCAATTTCGAAAAGAACGCTTCTTCTGAAAACGGAATACCCATGGCAGAGGTGACCTGAGAACCACTATTTCTGCACACGCGCGGGCGGCCGCGTAGGATTTCCCGCCAAAAATTTCCCAAAAGAACACGTATTCTGTCTATTCCGAGTAAACCGTATTCCTTTCATTCCTTTCATTCTGCTATCGGGAGCAGAATGAACGGAATGATATTCCGTTCATTCCGAAAACGGAATCGCCCCCAAAAGAATACAGATACCGTCTATTCCGAGTATTCCTATTCCGGAATAGTCCCAAAAGAACGCGCTCCAAGTCACAATCCAGGCGAGGAATATTGCAAACAAAAGTTTTTTTTTTTTTTGGTCGTTTGCAAAGTAAATGTGATATAAGCTTAACCTCAGTCGTTGTATTTTGTCGTCATTGTGCCTCGGAACGTCGAATATTAGCGATTTCCGGGGTCTCCTTGCAATATTTCACGTTAAGAGGAACGTTTCAGTATTTCCATACATTTCCTTATATTTTGAAACTACAAGTGGTCACGCAGTTTGTGTGGGTTGCCTGTGCTAGCTTGCGTGACTTCTGAAATATCGTGTTTCTGTCACAGATTGGTCACCTGACATACTGCTTTTTCATCCGCTCCAACTGTCCTCTTTATAGTGAAGTTTATGACAGCAAGACATGGGATTCAGTCAAAAAATGTAAGTACAGGTGTAATAAGTTGGTTGATTGTTTGGTTTTTGCTATCACACTGGTTAGCACTGCATTACGGCTGGTGCAATGTAACCCTGTTTTGTGTCTGTATCTGTTTGTTCTGAGCGTACTGGTGATCCTGTGATAGATTTCCATGCTCAAAGAGAAATAGTGTTCCTGTGGTAGGTTTTCATATGGACGCCTTGCAGGGCTGTGCATCCACATCTTTGCTATCGTCTTCCGGTGTTTTTGTTTTGGCTTTTTTGTTGTTTGTTATTGTTATTGTTGTTGTTGTTGTTGTTGTTGTGTATAATTGCTAGTTGTGTTGGAGCTGAATAAGTTTCCTAATCAGCTGGTGTAGAACTGACTTGGTTTGTTTTTCCTTGCAGATGAAAAACCGTTTCCACGATACGTTAGTGTAAATACCACAAGCAATGAAATTACATCAGCAATTTACTATCTTCTGCTATACTTTACTGGTCTTCACTGGCCTTCAAAGAGTGATAAATGTTCTGCTTCTGAGGTAGGTTACAATGTAATTAGAAGGCCAGTTCTTGTTATTTTATGTTTTCGGCTTCGCCATGAAAATAACGAAGAAAAGAAAATGTACAAAACGTGTAACCATTAAATTAAATGCACAAGGTTTGAGGAGCCACTACAACTTGCCTCAATGCTGGCAATGGAGCACAGAGTTGTCAGTTCAGTGTTCGCTTTCTGACGTCTGTCAATGCCGCCCCCGTACCTCTTCTTGCATTTGATTGGACGGTTGAAATGGAAGCCATTGAAAAGTTGTCAACAGTCAACACTGATAATGGCACAGGGCCGAGTGCTGTAATAAAATACAACCCGATCACAAAGTCATCGGAACTAAGAAATCATCTCATTTTAATTAAGTGGGGAGACTTGATTACCATATTGTTGCCATGGAAAGTTCCAAACCATCGCATCTCAGAAGCCTTAACTTCCATCAGTAGCTCATGCCTCCACACAGAAGCTGCTTGGCGACCTTTGTTACACGAAAAAGGTTTCAAGATTTTTGAGTCACAACCATATTTAGCAACAGCGTAAAGTTTTGGTCATTGAAAACAGTGGCAATATTTCAAATCATTAGGGTGCAAAACGTGACGTATCGATTTCTTAAATTTCGTCATAAGTACGAAAATTTATACATTTTCTACTGTAATTTATCTATTTATTGTGTAAACAGTAATTCCTTATGTCAGGTTGTAAAGAAGTCTATAATATCTCCGATTCATGAAAAAAAAACGGAACTCTACCTCTTTTCCTCCTTTTCTTCAGTTTTTGGGGATTTTTCTTTCTAATGCGTGGTCGGGGACTGGCACTAGCTACGCGAGCGCAGTGTTGATTTTTAAAATTCAGGTGTTCATACTCATGCTTTTCATCAATCTAGCCTCACCAAACGCTACAAAAAAGCGTATGAGAAAATACAATCCACAAAAATTCCTTAGCAACAACGCAGCAGTTTGGATTCCCCCCCCCCCCCCTTAAAGTGGCCTTTGTTGTGGTCTTTACTTTGTTATCAAGAGGAGTACCTTTTTAACATACAAATATGTCTGTTGTTGTTTCCACATTGCAGGGTGTCGTTACAGCCAACATGCGGGGAAAGGACCCGAAGAGTGGCGACATATGCGTGAGTGGGTCAGTCTTTCTTTCACCAGCCCTGTCTCCAGCATTCTTGTTAAACAAGTTTGATTCCACCGAGTACTCTACATGGGCTGAAAGCACGTAAGTTTGTTTGTTTCCTGTTTTAACATAACTTTAATGTACGAATCCGAAAACTGTGAATCCTTTCATTAAACTTTGGACTATCAACAATTATAGTACAACGCTAAATTTTTGCGTGCTCCCATTGGTCCAAATCGATCACGTGACACCATAGTGTCTCTCCTCAGCGGGCGCCTATCAGCGCATAGTGCCCGTTTTTGGCAGTTTCACTCAAAATGTAGCGTTGTACAATAAAAACAATAGAGTCCTTCTGTCTCAGGCCCTATGTGTGATAGGTCCCTCGGAAGTTTGATGTTCAAATTTGATATAAGCCCTCGAACGTAATGATTGTTGTGAACATCAAATTTCCTCGGGCAACCTATCACACGATAGTGCCTTCGACAAAAGAACTATGTTGTTTAAATAGACTTACTTTCGTTCTGCCCGCTTGTTTCCATCACTTTGAGTCGCATTCAGTGGATGGCTATGAAAATTGACATATCAAGTTTAAATTAAAGTGTTCATGGTTTTCAAGTTGATTCGCACACTAACAAGTAAATTACACGTTAACATAAAATCTGCACATATGGATCTGTAAGATATGGAATACACGCGCGGTTGTTTGCATAGATTTTTTTGACCTTTATCTAAAATTCCGATAAGTTTGGTTACAATTTAAATGAATAGTTTGTAGCAAAACGGAATTTCTGGAAGAAAGGCCAAAATTCTGCAAGAGATTTTCTAAACGGAAAATATGCGTACCGTTTGCTTTTTCTTCTAATTGCAACCACTCTTGCCACCTTATACCTGTATGCGGGAGCATGGATGGCGCAGTGGTGAGAGTACTCGCCTGCCACCAATGTGGCCTGGTACGATTCCCGGACTCGGTGTCATATGTTGGTTGAGTTTTTTCTTGGTTCTCGTCCGTGCTCCGAGAGGTTTATCTCCGGGTACTCCGGTTTCCCCTCTCCTCAAAAACCAACATTTCCCAGTTCGATCTTGGTGGTGTCCCTAGTTAGCATTCTGTGCTAGATACCGTGGTAACCTAAACAAAGTGATTTATTTTATTTCAATTTATTTATTTTATGCGTGGCTTCTCAGTCCGTTTGAACCATCTGTTAGCGTGCAAACCACAGGCGACCCAAGCAAACAGGTTCCTTAGTGAGGAATTGAAAGATCGATGAGCAGAACAAGCTGAAACTGAATAGAGAATGGGCAGATCACCCCCCCCCCCAAGCCGGGCACAACTCGCTCTACATACCAATTAATTTTGCGCCTTTTTCTCCAGTACAGAGCTTGTCCACAGGTTACCCATGTATTGTGACTCGTTATGGACTAAGAGTCCACAGCATTGTGGAGGAGTAGCTCCTTGTGGAACTGTTGATCATTATTTTTGTATTGCTTTTCAATCAATCATTCTTGTGTCCTAATATTTAGATGGGGTGAGGATCTTACAGTGCGACTCTTCCTTGTTGGAAGCCCTCAACTAGAGGTATGTCAGGTCTCGTTATGCTTGTTAACGTTTTGTTTTTGTATGAAACTTTGGGTTTAGTTTCATTGTATTCATTACAAAATAATCGGTTTTCTTGCTAGTTGAGCTTGCGATAAAGGCAAAGAGAAATGAGGTCCCCACACAGTGAATTAGGGCTGCGTCCGTGCCAAGATATAAAATTTCACGATAGGTCATGTTGTCAACGGTGTTGAAAGACGCTCCAATAATAGCGAACTTTTCAGAATGACGGACGTTTCCAATGGATTTTCCTATTAGAAAACCAGAGCTTTAGACTAAGCTCGCTCTTATATGGTTAAGGTATTTCTTTCCGTTTTTAGGAGGCTGGATCAATTTCCGGTTTCTGAGTTTGGTTGGGGGCAATTTTCTTTTGGGCTGAAACAGAGAAAAAAAGTAGCTCTAAACGAAAGTGCAATGACCCCAGTAACGAGTTAAAATGGCCACGTATGGAACATGTGCATTGCCCTATTCAACGTTGTCCGTGTGGTCCAGTTTCTGTTTTCTTGGGTTAGTGGGAAAGCTGTTGCCTGTATGGCACCCCGTCACCTACCAGTCTGAGTTATTGACGCGATCTGGTAACGAATTTTGCACTTTAGTTTCGGTTTCGCTTGGAGTTCATTTGCTTGTGTCTTATCCAGTATTCTCGGTTAACCCTTTAAGCCCTAATAGTGACGAAAATGAAAATTCTCTTTACATCATCACTACTTGTTCAAACATTCAAATGATGGGAATAAAGGACTTGATCGCCAAGGACAAGATGTCTTGATATTTAGAGAAATTCTCCTTACCAGTTCCTCAAGAAATGATAAGGAGAACAGTTTGGAGAAGATGCATTTTCATATCAGGGATTAAAGGGTTAAGGGTGCGGTTGTATTCTGTGTGGCAGACGGAGAATCCCATTCATTGGGTGGGAAGCCTTGTTTTCAATTCTCATGTCAGCAATCACTTTCGTAATAAAATTTGTAGTGATATTCATTACAAAAGGAGCTATTTTCTCAATTTCTTTTGTTTTTATTTTTTGTTTTGTTTTTTTTCAGGGCCTAACGCTTGGTGCAGGATTAATCATCACCATCCTCTCGTTTGGACTTGTGTTCTTCATAAACAAAAAAGCCGACAAGCTCTTTACTCCTTCGAGCCCTCTCGATGAAGACATCGATAGCTGAATCACTGATCAATTTGCGAATTCTCTCATCCTTCCTACAACAAAGTCAAGTCCACAAGTCATGAAAGTCACCGACTTGACCCTCCAAACGAGATTCTCCCAAGAAGAGCTACGGAACGCGAATGTGGTTTTGAATACATCCGTACGAAAGCAGGGTGTAGCGAAAACTGAGAACTTGGCAGGTTAAATGGGTTCGCCTTGACTCCAAGTCAATCTTTTGGCGAATGTTAGTCAAATCGCCCTATATTGAGCATTCTGCATTAGGCGTTATGAAGCCACTAGGCCGCTGTCTCTGTAATAAGGCGCTAGGTGGTTGAGCGAATTGTCTTAGGAATGACCAGAATTGGACATCAGTTTCATCAGAACTTGCTTTGCCCCCCCCCCCCCCCCCCACTGCTTTGAACAAGATGTGTGGCAGACTGAAGGGTTCACCGGTTGTACATAAAGGTTGTTTTTTGAGGCGGACAATGGAAGACCGTTCTAGTGAACAGTTGTCAACGTGGAATTGCAGTGTTTAAGTGCTTAACCTGGTATTATTTCTCGGAGAAACTAGGGATTGACACTTAGCGGGCCCAGGTTAGGGTAGGGATTTTTGCTGTCTAGTATCGAATAGGGCTGCACAATGCAGCTGAACATGGTCTGGAATAGCTGCCTCGTCCCCAGGCGTCGGTTTAGCGCGGGCAAACAGGGAGCACGGGGCGTCGTGGGAAGGAGCACCTATCCCACAATGTCACGCGCACCATCATATGATAAAGAGGGACACCTGGGGACGAGGCAGCTGGAATAGTGTAAGGGTCTCAGAATCCCAGAGGCACACCCTGACTCAAAAGATTATGGAGTACCCTCCTGGATCTATAGACTTCAGGCAAACAACGGCAGCTGTTGGTCACTAAACTTATGAGGGGGTTTTTTACCTTCGTACTTTCATTAGTCATTATTCCGACATAAACAGAAGCAAAAGAAAGCGAGATATGTTTCCTTTGCTTTGCTTCTGTTTCTACTTTATTTGTTTTCATTGCTGTAGTGAAGTGGGCTTTTGCCAAGTTAGTGAACTTTTTTTTTTTATTTACAGCTTTTTATAATCTGTTATTAAATAAACACATTACTTATTTACTTAGTGAAGATAATTTAAATATCTCGTTCCCAGGTCTCTTCCCATGGTCTGTCTTGCCCCAAGGCGCGTGAACAAGAGAGACCCTGGGAACAAGGTTAGGATAAGTTACGACTTTTCAATGAGTTGTAAATAGATAAGTTTAGTGTAATATTTGTAATCAGTTTTTTCGTTATAGTTGGAGTTATGGTAGGAAAGGGTGTCGATTTACTTAATATTGAAGAGACAAAAACAAACACTCGTGCTATTTATGGTATGACGGAGTGGATTTCAATTGGGGGACCAGAATGCAGCGTAGACAGGGAAACATTTGCAACAAAGTCACAATCGATTTGGGTTTTCCTCTCCATAGAAAGTGAGAGTGGCGAGATTTTTCTTTAGAACCATCACACAAAACTGAACCAAACTCAAATCGTTTTTGATGTCCAATTTAAAACGGCTCTTATTTTCTTCCTTTAGTTTTGAGTTCACCTCAAATTCTTACGTCATGTAGGCGAACGTATGAGAGCTGTAGTAATACTACCTCTAATTTTGATTGCAGCCAATGATAATTATGATATTTACCAGCCCTGGATACGCGCTTTCTGCTTCACTCCCTACTGATAGGTCAATATCCCCAATATATAACCCACCGATCAATTTACTGTTTTATTGGACAAGCTTTCAGCCTCGGGCATTATCCTCCGATATGCCAGCCGCCTGTAAGTAGACCAGTCGCTTTGAAAGAAAAATCCAAAAACATATGGCATTTTTCATGATCAGGAGTTGTCCTAGCCTCCCCCGCAGTCGTCTTTGAGGGTAACACGACTCCACTAAAGACGACTGCGGGAGAGGCTAAAGTTATCCATATAAGAACAGAATTATTCACTCAATTTGTGCAGGGTAGCGGGCTTTATTGTTTTGTTGTACAGGAAAAAACAGTTTTTCAATAAAAATAATTCAATATCGGGTATGTTGTCCTCATCACGATCCTGTCGCTATCAAGTGTTCTTAAGAAGTGGAGAACGTTACAAAACATTCATTTGCAAAAAAATATTTCCGATCCAGAAATACGCTATGCCTTTGTGCCCCCGTGCATGTCCCTTCAAACGTATCCGTTTTCAATCGTTCTCACAACTTGCTACCTTTTGATACTGCGCATACGTTCTGGGCATCTCGGGATATTCGGGATCCTTGGCGCAGACTAAAAGGATCGTGGGCTCTGGGGACGAGAATGTCGGGCTTCTCAAGGAATTTGCCCCCGCGCGGTTTATGACTGTGGAAAAAGCAGAACTTAGCAAGGGCTATCAGAATCCAAAAAGAAAATTGGGGGCAACCACCCATTTTTCAGAGATAACTGAGCTTAAACTTGGAAAAGAAATTGCCATACAATCTTTATTTAAACGCTGTTTTCGAATTATGGTTGTTTAATTATCTCTGGAAAATGCGTGGTTAACACTCTTATTCTTCGGCCATCTCAACTTCAATAGGAATAAAAAGCAAACTGCGGTGACGAACATGACAAGACAACGCATGTTGTAAAAACATTGATTTATGAACTTAACGTTTCGTATGCTTCAACATACATCTTCAGAAGTGACCGTTGGGAAAATTACAAATAAATTTAAACAAAGTCAAAGTCTGGTACCTAATAAGGAAAATGAAAAAAATATATAAACAAACAGACTTCGGTTTGAAATCCGCAAAACAAAAAAAAACCTAGCTAGTAAAGAAAAAGTTTCTCACTGCCAACGTTTTCATTCAAGGCAGGTTGTCATTCACGGATCAACAAAGTCTATTTTAATTTTACAATGTAAATCCGAACGCCCGGTTGCTAATATATCAAAGTGATCCCCGGGAAGTGATCCCATTTAATATTGTGACCCGTTGAGGAAATGTGATCAGCAATGGCTGAGTATGACAGCTCTTCGTCAGCGCTTTGAAATGTTCAGTCTTTCTGTCATGCAGTGGGCGTTTTGTCTTCCCTAGGTAAAAGTCATCACAGTCCCAGCAGCTTGCCTCGTACAGAACTTGAGACATGAGAGAACGGTTAAGACGGTCCTTGTGAGGGAAAAAAGACTGAATGCGGCGAGTGCTCCAGAAAATAATTTTAAGGTCAAAACAACCATAGAATTTGTAGATACAAGATTTAAGCTGTTGTTTAATTGTTTTGCTTTGGAATCCTAAGTAGGGCAAAACGATGAAGATCTCCTTTTTGGGACTGTAGTGACAGGGTCTTTAGGCCTGTTTTGGCCTTTTTCTTTACTAGCTAGGTTTTGTTTGGTTTTCCAGATTTCAAACCTAAGTCTGTTTATTTATATATGTTTTTTTGCATTTTCCTTATTAGGTGCCATTCTTTTACTTTCTGTTTAAATTTATTTGTAATTTTCCCGACGGTCACTTCTGAAGATTTATGTTGAAGCATACGAAACGTTAAGCTCATAAATCAATGTTTTTACAACATGCGTTGTCTTGTCATGTTCGTCACCGCAGTTTGCTTTTTATTCCTAATGCGTGGTGACCCACATTTTTCTTTTTGGATTCCAATAAGTTTCGCTAAGAATAAAGCAGAAACGTTTTTGCGCTCCCCGGAGACTCCCCTCCCCGGGCCATCCATACGTGCACAGGCGTGTGCGTCAACGATGGTCACATTACATTGGTTCTTACATGACGCCCCTTGGAGAATCCAACATGGTGGAAAGGTCTTCGAATCGAATCGTGTGAACAGTGGAACGTTTGATCTTTTGTTTACAAACATGGCTTTGGTGGCGGGAATGGGACTTGGTGTGTTATTACTGCTTATCTTTTGGACGATAGGTATTGTAGGGTGTGTGGCGTTATCTAGAGCCGAAGGACCTCTCAAGTAAGTACAAATTTTGTTAAGCTTAATTTTTCCCTAGGAATTTTTTGCACACATAATTTCTCTAACGGAGTTAAATGAAATTTAAATAAGTTGCAATCAATGCATTGAAAGGCAGCATCTAACATTTAAAAGCTCAGTCACTTAATTGCAAATTGGTATGTTCACTTTATTCCTAGAAATGCTGTGGTAGGGATATTTTTGCTTCTCATTATTCTAACACTGGCTTTGATATTTTGGCCAAGGAAAACTATAGAGGAAGAACTTGCGGGATCCTTAGCTAAAAAGGTATGTAAGCTTGCACGTAGTAGTCAAGTGGTATTCTTATATCTGCCCCCTGGCTAGGAAGTCATTAAATGACTGAGGCATAAAGCGCTAAGCACGCGCATAAATCTTGTCTAAAAATATTCTGGGAATGAAATAATCCGGAGTAACTGCAAAATACCTGCCACTTCAAAGCTGCGTTTAAAGAACGACAAAAAGACATTCTGTTATATGTTCTATGCAACTGCAGGTCGTATTCTGCAGTTACATGTAAGCCAACAATCTTAACCCTTTAAACCCTAAGTCCTGACGAAAATGAAATTTCTCTTTACATCATCACCATTGTTCAAACATTCAAGTGATGAGAATAAAGGAAGTGATCACCAAGGATAAGATGTCTTTATATTTAGTCAAATTCTCCTTACTACCTCCGTAAGATATGTATGGAGAACAGTGAGGAGAATATGCAAATTAATATCAGGTCTTCAAGGCTTTATTATAAGCTTGTGGCAGTACCATCTCCCCAGAACTCATGTGTTGCTTACTTTTTGTTTTTGTTTTTGTTTTTTTGTTTTTTTTTGTCTTTTGACTTTTTACATGACAAAGGTTTATCAATTTAGGTGGAATAGTAATATTAGCCAATTGGAAGTTTCCCTAGTGCTGCAAAAAGAAACACAAAGAATTAATCAAAGAAATAGAAATTGAATTAAATCTTTTTCAACATCTTTGTTCAACAGATTGAAGTTGATGAACTGATTATTCCAAAGACTGTGCTGTTTGTGTTTCTCTGCATATTTGCTGTTGTTGCTTTTGTTTTCCTCGTACTTCACTGGATGGAACCAGTCTATTCACCAGCCATAACGTCCAGGAAAACCTATGCTTTTTAAAAACAATGTAACAGTCACTGGTTGGTATCTTGGAACAGGAATAATCTGCAAGGATTTGGCTGTTGTTTTACCAAGGCTCCATTTGAGCATACATTAGATACAGTCTAAGAATCTGCGCCCACGGTCCATCGGTAGCTTCTGGCAGCCAGACATTTTGTGTCATAGAACTCAAGAAAAAAAATTATTCTACCCAGCATTGCTGAGAGGTGACAATAGTCTTCGAAGTTGTGTCTGAGGATTTGAGCCCACTTTCACCGCAGGTCCAACCAAGCATTCATTTATTTAACCCCATGTTTACTAAAAGCATGTCATTGTTGTGGAGATCATCCAGTCTCAGATCATGTAGTGGTTGTTGGCAGCAAGGTCCCAATCAAGGAAGCAAGTTAAGATCCAAAAATCTGCACCTATTTGTACAGCACCTTTTAGCCGTGAGGCTAAAAACCATGTGGAACACGCTCAAGAAAAGGTATAATAATACTACCAGAGCTGCAAATAACTGTCGGTCATCGGACAATGTCCAACTAAAATCGGCCCATGTCCAACAAAATCTTAACTTTGGTCGGACATTATGTCCGGGCAATTCTTTTTTAACCAAATAATATGTAAATAGTGATATTTTCAAAAAGACTTAAAAATAGCAATTAAAAAAAAACGTCCGACCACATTTTTGTTTTGTCCAACCAAAATGGAGACTTCATCGCACATAGTTATGTCCTTTTAAGAAAGAAAAATTATTTGCAGCCCTGTACTACAGAAACAATGTATGCCTCGTCTGTGACAGCTGTCTTCAGTGTAACAATATGTCCTGCCAGTGTGAATAATGTAAATCACCATGTAAGTAGTGTATATTGAAAGGCAACCATTGTTAGTACTGAAAATGTATATATGCAAATGTAGTCCTGGTATGCTGTTGACCATAAACAGAATACACGGTCTGAATTCCATTTATTAGATGTTCAGAGATGCTAAAACCTGGAGATGGGAAAACTGGACACTTCCCCTCCCTCCGCGTAATCCCTCAGTGGGAAACTGGGGCATCACCACCTGCACCACATGCAATTTGCCAATGATTTTCATTCATTAGTTGAAATTTAGTCCAGTTAGATAGTCACTGGTATGGCCACAGTGATAAATACTCTATTGTTCTCAGTCACTAGTGTGAGTTTCTATAAGCTTCTGTAGCAGTCAAAGATGCAAGAAAATGCAGGCAAGAACAAAACTCAATTTACATAACCGAAATTTTTGGACCGTAGGAAATTATTAGCCCAATGTGGGGAAATGACCCAAAGTCACATTTATCTAAGAAAGTCAATGATTTCTATCCAAAGTTTGCTTTTTTAATCTTTTAGTTTCCCATACAGCTCACTGTCTAGGAGACCTGGACATTTGGTCCATATCCAGGAGACAGCAGCAGTGGTCAGCAGTCTATGCAATACTTTATAATAATAAAAACCATTTGTGATAATATTAAATTACTCCAAGAATAGCAAGAATTTGTACATGCCCTCTGTCTAAATTTTATAACAGACCATTATAAAGGCCTGGCCAAAGAAAGACCCAAGTTGGAATGCATCAACTTGCAACTCCTTTTGGCTGGGACTTGCATTCACTTGCATTTGTAATTGCACTGTTGTTGGTTAAGGTCAAATTTGCACAAAAGTCAAGGTAAGTTCTTTACCAAAAAGTCACAAGTCCCGCACATGCATGCTCTGGGTAGCTTGTAGCCACAAATGGGCACTATGACCACATAGGTAGTGGGCATTACCCCTTGATCTACCAAAAAAAAACAAGATAAATACTGAGCCTGAGTGTTAGCAGCCGTGGACAGCTGCTAACACTCAGGCTCACTATTTGTCTTTTTTTTGGTAGATCAAGGGGTAATGCCCACTACCTATGTGGTCATAGTGCCCATTTGTGGCTACAAGCTTACCCAGAGCACGCATGTGCGGGACTTGTGACTTTCTGTCTTTTTACTATTGATCCCAGTCGTCCTTTCAAATGGCTTGAATTTTGCGTCACTTCACGGACCGTTGATTTCACTCTGCGGTTTCAAAAATAGTAATCACGTGACCACAAGTTTGTTGACTGCAAGCTGACCACAAAATCTGTAACATTGAACATGGGACAAATGATTTTCAACCTACAATCATCACATATCCTAAAATAATGCTGTCTCCTGAATTAAAACATTGTCTTATACTGGTTATAAACATTATCTTAAGGGAAAATTTGGGAGAATGACATGAGGACATGAAATCCCACGGCTAGTAAAAATTCATTCAGCGAAAGTTGAGCGTTGTCGAGCTTGAGTCAACAAATTTAGTTCTTGCGGTGAACAAACTTGTGACCACGCGATCATTTTTTCAAACCGCAGAGTGAAACCAACGGTCGGTGAAGCGACACAAAATTATTCAAGCCATTTGAAAGGATGTCTGGGATCAATAGTAGCCACTTCCCACAAGTGTCCAGCCACCCAACAGAAATAAATGCTCTCAGAAGTATTGTTGTTTGCGATGTTTTTCGATACTGCTCACATGATAGCCTGTGAACAGAAGGGGTATCCTCTTAAGCACAAGTGCTTAACTGTGGTCTTTGCAAAATCAATTTTTTTTTGTACCAGTTTGCATGTGTGCTGTTGATTTACAACCAAACTTTGCAATTTGTCTAGGACCTTGAGTGATTCAGATTGAGACAATTTTAATCCTGGACTCTACCTTGAATGGTGACTTTACAATATGAGTCTTGAGTTTGACGTCAAAATATCGATAACGAAATATCGAAAAATGCCAAATATCGGTAAACATCGCACTCGTATAGGATCGTTTTGAAAACCTGGTATCGGCTCAAGCATTGGTTCCAGACCTCTGACCGCCAAAAAATTCAAAATGGCGGCACAAGCAATTTTCACGTAGCGTTAAATGCAGGAATGGCTCCGAGCCGTTTTGAAGTTTCCCGCTGACCAATTGACATAACATAGTGCAGCGATAGACAAGCGATTAGATTGTTTGTGTACGCATTCTCCTCGATTGGCAATACAAGCATTTTACCCTATCCACTGTCACTTGTCCTCATTCGCCTTCATTCTTCCTCATCCTTCGTCATTCTCCTTCATCCATCCTCATCCTCTTTCATTCAGTCTCATCCGCCTCAATTCACCCTCATACTCATTCATTTACCTTCAATCTTCCTCATTCACCTTCATTCAGTCTCATTCTCCTTCATTCACCTTCAGTCAGTCTCATTCTCCTTCATTCACCTTCAGTCAGTCTCATTCACCCTCATCCTCCTTCATTCACCATCATCCTCCTTCATTTACCTTCATTCTTCCTCATCCACCTTCATTCAGTCTCATTCTCCTTCATTCACCTTCACTCAGTCTCATTCTCCTTCATTCACCTCCATTCAGTCTCATTCTCCTTCATTCACCTTCATTCAGTCTCATTCACCTTAATTCCGACTCATTCTCCTTCATTCACCTTCATTCAGTCTCATCCTCCTTCATTCACCTTCTTTCTTCCTCATTAACCTTCATTCAGTCTCATCCTCCTTCATTTACCTTTATTCAGTCTCATTCACCTTAATTCCGACTCATTAAACTTCATTCACCTTCATTCAGTCTCATTCACCTTAATTCCGACTCATTAAACTTCATTCACCTTTATTCAGTCTCATTCACCCTCATCCTCCTTCATTCACCATCATCCTCCCTCATTCACACTCATTCTTCCTCATTCACCTTCATTCAGTCTCATCCTCCTTCATTTACCTTCATTCAGTCTCATTTACCTTCATTCAGTCTCATTTACCTTCATTCAGTCTCATTTACCTTCATTCAGTCTCATTTACCTTCATTCAGTCTCATTCTCCTTCATTCACCTTCATTCAGTCTCATTTACCTTCATTCAGTCTCATTTACCTTCATTCAGTCTCATTTACCTTCATTCAGTCTCATTCTCCTTCATTCAGTCTCATTTACCTTCATTCAGTCTCATTCTCCTTCATTCAGTCTCATGTACCTTCATTCAGTCTCATTTACCTTCATTCAGTCTCATTTACCTTCATTCAGTCTCATTTACCTTCATTCATGAGTCTCATTCTCCTTCATTCACCTTCATTCAGTCTCATTTACCTTCATTCAGTCTCATTAACCTTCATTCAGTCTCATTTACCTTCATTCAGTCTCATTTACCTTCATTCAGTCTCATTTACCTTCATTCAGTCTCATTTACCTTCATTCAGTCTCATTCTCCTTCATTCAGTCTCATTTACCTTCATTCAGTCTCATTCTCCTTCATTCAGTCTCATTTACCTTCATTCAGTCTCATTTACCTTCATTCAGTCTCATTTACCTTCATTCAGTCTCATTTTACCTTCATTCAGTCTCATTTACCTTCATTCAGTCTCATTTACCTTCATTCAGTCTCATTCTCCTTCATTCAGTCTCATTTACCTTCATTCAGTCTCATTCTCCTTCATTCAGTCTCATTTACCTTCATTCAGTTTCATTTACCTTCATTCAGTCTCATTTACCTTCATTCAGTCTCATTTTACCTTCATTCAGTCTCATTCTCCTTCATTCAGTCTCCTTTACCTTCATTCAATCTCATTCTCCTTCATTCAGTCTCATTTACCTTCATTCAGTCTCATTCTCCTTCATTCAGTCTCATTTACCCTCATTCAGTCTCTGATTTACCTTCATTCAGTCTCATTTTACCTTCATTCAGTCTCATTCTCCTTCATTCAGTCTCATTTACCTTCATTCAGTCTCATTCTCCTTCATTCAGTCTCATTTACCTTCATTCAGTCTCATTTACCTTCATTCAGTCTCATTCACCCTCATCCTTCTTCATTCACCATCATTCTCCTTCATTCACCTTCATTCAGTCTCACTTATTCTTCTCACTCACCTTTATTCAGTCTCATTCACCCTCATCCTCCTTCATTCACCATCATCCTCCCTCACTCACACTCATTCTTCCTCATTCACCTTCATTCAGTCTCATCCTCCTTCATTTACCTTCATTCAGTCTCATTTACCTTCATTCAGTCTCATTCACCTTCATTCCGACTCATTCTCCTTCGTTCACCTTCATTCAGTTTCATTTACCTTCATTGACCTTCATTCAGCCTCATTCACCCTCATCCTTCTTCATTCTCCATCGTCCTCATTCATTTGCTCACATCCTCCTTCATGCACCCTCATTTTCCCCCATCCTCCTGCGTTCGCTTTCATCCACTTTCATCTGCCTTCATTCACCCTTCATTCCTTTCTTATCGGTTTTATCTATCATAGATTCGTTTTATTAATTTTAACTAGTAATATATGTTGTGAATGTAAAGTGCTTTTGATCATTCATATGTTAAAAGGCGCTATACCAAATTATATATGTTTTATTGGTCTAGGTACTGTTACCATGGCAACACAGCTGGTAATAAACCAGCATGAAATAATGGGTTTGATTCATTTTCTGAAAATCCAGTCGTTAGATTTTTTCCATCATTTGTCTCTAGAAAACTCAGAAAAATACTGGCCTATTGACACTGGTCTCGTGAAATTTTGACAGAGAAATCTTCTGTTTTTTTTGTGTTTTGCATTTTAACGTTTTCTGAACATGTCCTCTGTCAGATTTCAATTTTTGTTGGCAGGCGAGCTAAGTGTGCTCCGAACTATTATTGTACCAAATTTCATGAAATTCTAATGAGCGGTTCCGTAGAAATCAGTGCATTTCCACTAAATTGTACAGTCACAATTTTCTGGTTAACTGCGCATGCGCTGCAATTGACAGGATTCTCGATTTTTCTCGATCCATACAAACAATCCCAGAAAGGCAAGGTATTTTCCAAGAGTATTACCTTTAATACATTGAAAAGCAAACGTTTTTGACACATAACAAACTGTTTGATTGTTAAGACGGAAAAAACACTTGCACAATCTTCACTGAACAAAATGAAATGATCGCTACACAGGCGCCAACAGGCGCCATGTTTGTTTTTCTCAAAGCCTTGTGCGCGCGCTTATTCACGTCAGCAGTACAAATCGTAGAGCGCGCACAAACTGTGTTCAGACACCTTAAGGAGGATGAGTGTGAATGAGGGAGGATGAAGGTGAAAGAAGGTGATTGATCATGCGGAAGAATGAGGGTGAATTTAGGAGGATGAGTGTGAATGAGGGAGGATGATGGTAAATGAAGGAGGATGAGGGTGAATGAAGGTAAATGAGACTGAATGAAGGTCAATGAAGAAGAATGAGGGTGAGTTAAGGAGGATGAGTGTGAATGAGGGAGGATGATGGAAAATGAAGGAAGATGAGGGTGAGTGAAGGTGAATGAAGGTGAACGAAGAAGGATGAGGTTGAATTGAGGAGGATGAGTGTGAATGAGGGTGAATGAGAGTGAATGAGAGTGAATGAAGAAGAATGAGACTGACTGAAGAAGAATGAGGAAGAATGAGGGTGAATTAAGGAGGATGGGTGTGAATGAGGGAGGATTTTGGTAAATGAAGGAGGATGAGGGTGAATGAAGGTGAATGAGGGTGAATGAAGAAGGATGAGGATGAACTGAGGAGGATGAGTATGAGTGAGAGAGCATGAGTGTGAATAAGGGAGGATGGTGGTAAATGAAGGAGGATGAGGGTGAATGAAGGTGAATGAAGGTGAATGAGGAAGAATGAGGGTGAATTAAGAAGGATGAATGTGAATGAAGGAG
This sequence comes from Siderastrea radians, assembly GCA_964017195.1. Classification (NCBI taxonomy): domain Eukaryota; kingdom Metazoa; phylum Cnidaria; class Anthozoa; order Scleractinia; family Rhizangiidae; genus Siderastrea; species Siderastrea radians. Next base: position 34,984,336 of record OZ024895.1, read on the forward strand.
GATGAGACTGAATGAAGGTGAATGAGACTGAATGAAGAAGAATGAGACTGAATGAAGGTGAATGAGACTGAATGAAGGTGATGAGACTGAATGAAGGTGAATGAGGAAGAATGAGGGTGAATTAAGGAGGATGAGTGTGAATGAGGGAGAATGATGGTAAATGAAGGAGGATGAGGGTAAATGAGGGTGAATGAAGGTGAATGAGACTGAATGAAGGTGAATGAAGGAGAATAAGGATGAAGGAAGAATGATGAGTGTGAATGAGGAAGGATGATGGAAAATGAAGGAGGACGAGGGTGAATGAAGGTGAATGAAGGTAAATGAAGACGGTTGAGGATGAATTGAGGAGGATGAGTGTGAATGGGGGGGGAGCATGAGTGTGAATAAGGGAGGATGGTGGTAAATGAAGGAGGATGAGGGTAAATGAGACTGAATAAAGGTCAATGAAAGTAAATGAGACTGAATGAAGGTCAATGAAGGTAAATGAGACTGAATGAAGGTGAATGAAGGAGTATGGGAGTGAATGCAGGTGAATGAAGAAGGATGAGGTTGAATTGAGGAGGATGAGTGTGAATGAGGAAGAATGAAGGTGAATGAGACTGAATGAAGGTGAATGAGGAAGAATGAGGGTAAATTAAGAAGGATGAATGTGAATGAGGGAGGATGTTGGTAAATGAAGGCAGGATGAGGGTGAATGAGACTGAATGAAGGTGAATGAGACTGAATGAAGGAGAATGAGGAAGAATGAAGGTGAATGAGACTGAATGAAGGAGAATGAGACTGAATGAAGGAGAATGAGACTGAATGAAGGAGAATGAGACTGAATGAAGGTGAATGAGACTGAATGAAGGAGAATGAGACTGAATGAAGGTGAATGAGACTGAATGAAGGAGAATGAGACTGAATGAAGGTGAATGAGACTGAATGAAGGTGAATGAGACTGAATGAAGGTGAATGAGACTGAATGAAGAAGAATGAGACTGAATGAAGGTGAATGAGACTGAATGAAGGTGAATGAGACTGAATGAAGGTGAATGAGACTGAATGAAGGTGAATGAGACTGAATGAAGGTGAATGAGACTGAATGAAGAAGAATGAGACTGAATGAAGAAGAATGAGACTGAATGAAGGAGAATGAGGAAGAATGAAGGTGAATGAAGGAGGATGAGGGTGAATGAAGGTGAATGAGACTGAATGAAGAAGAATGAGACTGAATGAAGAAGAATGAGACTGAATGAAGGTGAATGAGGAAGAATGAGGGTGAATTAAGGAGGATGAGTGTGAATGAGGGAGGATGAGGGTGAATGAAGGTAAATGAGACTGAATGAAGAAGAATGAGACTGAATGAAGGAGAATGAGGAAGGATGATGGAAAATGAAGGAGGATGAGTGTGAATGAAGAAGAATGAGACTGAATGAAGGTGAATGAGGAAGAATGAGGGTGAATTAAGGAGGATGAGTGTGAATGGGGGAGGATGAGGGTGAATGAAGGTAAATGAGACTGAATGAAGGAGAATGAGGAAGGATGATGGAAAATGAAGGAGCATGAGTGTGAATGAGGGCGAATAAAGGTGGTGGTGAATGAATAAGACAAGAAGTCCAAGGAATGACGAAAGTTACGGATAAGCGGTCGGTCGGGTGGTCAGCGGTTGTCTTGGCAAGGGCTCGGAGCCATTCCTGCTTTTAACGATGCATGCAATTTTCAACCGGGCGTGAAAAATTGTTCTTGATTAACTTCGTGCAAACGCGGAAGCGTGAGAAGCAAAACATGGAGCACCTAGCGACCGATCTCGAAAATGCTATTTGGAGAAAACATGGAGGAAGTTCAACTCCATCTCCGTTTTCTTGTAGTGTTAAGGAGTTAGAGACGAGTGACGTCCGCCTTGGGGCCCTACGGGAAGCAGTTCTTGGGCGAACTGTCTGGTATATCGCAACCGCTGTTGTGGTACAAGAAGGTCGTGTTTTGATGATGAGAGAAGCTAAGAGATCTTGCCGAGGAGCGTGGTATTTACCAACTGGTAGAGTCGAGAGGAATGAGTCTTTGGAAGAAGGTGTTATTAGGGAGATGCTAGAGGAAACAGGCCTTCAATTCAAGCCTGTCTCGATCATTTGTATCGACTCACAAGGGACCAGTTGGTTCCGCTTCACCTTTGTTGGTTATATCACGGGCGGAAAGCTCAAAACCCTTAAGGAACAGGACGAAGAGTCCATGGAAGCGGGTTGGTTTACACCTAAAGAAGTGTTTACCTCTCTGGTTCTCCGAGCGGAAGACATTGGTCCCTTGATAGATGCCGGGATTAAATGGTATGAAAACAAACAAGAAAAACCGATCTGCAGACTAATGCCTGTGAAGAAGCCCCACAAGCATAGTATTCTTAGATTGGTGGTAATTAAAAGACTAGAGAAAAATGACAAAAAATCCTTACATTGCATATTGCTAAAAAGCAAAAGACCAAATAACCCATGTCCGTGTTTTCCATACAAGGTGATAAACAGCAGTGAAGGAGCGAATGTCACCTCTGTGATTGACAAGTCAATGAGAGGCATAGACAGTGGAATCGCATACAAAACACATGGCTACCTAAATGTCGAACACACTGGAAAACCCCATGGTGAAGCTGATGGTTTGTGTCTGACAGTCTTGGTAGAGATATTCATACCAATAGAGGATGGAATCTTACATGACAAGTACCAATGGTTTGAGGTGGAAGAAACGGGTCTTAGAGACAAGATATGGGATCTTGTGGACATTAAAGGTTGTGCCGAGCCTGTGCAGTTCTAATCACTTTAGTGGAGGATTTTTTCTTGAAGGTTAATTTTTTCTTAACATATTTTAATGGAAGACAAATTTTTAGATGGGTGTAAATTGCAAAACAGTCAACATCACAGAAAAATAACTGCTGTCTTGAAAGATCACATTTAAGAATTTTTTCTACAGTTTCAGTAGCATCTGTACACTCATACAATACTAGGCTTGCTTCTAAATCGACCTATTACATCAATACCATCAAAACAAACTATGGTAAATTCAACATTCGCTTTGCAGCTGTAAAAGTTTGGAATCACCTTGATGAAAGCATTAAATACCTCCCCCTTAAAACGTTTAAAAACAAAGTCAAGCTAAACATCTTACAGTCTTACTGCTCATGAGTTTTCAACTGGTAGTTGTTTATTTGTTTTATTTATTTATTTATTTTTATTTATTTATTTTCTTTATTTCTTTTTTTCATCTTTTTTTAATTGACTAATTAATTGCTTTCACCAAGCTTTAGTGCCAACCTACCTCTGTACTTAAACATCACTTAGTTTTACTCAGCTCGATTAGCTTTATAGTTATCCTGAGTAAACATTACCTATTTTTGTATTAATATATTATATTGTAAAGTTTAACTTTTTTTCCTTTTTCTATTTGGTAATAAAGCTTGTTGTTGTTGTTGTAGTTTCAGAAATTTTGAACCACCTTTTAAGGCATAATTAAAAGTACTGGATCACTGTTCAGTAATTTCAATTCGGGGTTCATCCTCAACCAAAAAACCATACTGAGTTTTAAGATGTTTTTTGCAAAGGTTATGACTGTGGGGAAAAAGTAGATCTCAGCAAGGGTTATTGGAATCTAAAAAGAAAAATGTGAGTAACCACGCATTCTTCAAAGACAATTAAGCAACCATAATTCTAAAATAGCATCAAAATACAAATAATGTATGGCAATTTCTTTCCAAATTTAAACTCAATTAGCTCTGAAAAATGCACGGTTACCCCCAATTTTCTTTTTGGATTCTGATAGCCCTTGCTAATTAAGATCTGCCTTTTTCACATAGTCATAAACTGCACAAAAATATTGTTGTATTAGTGGGTAAGTTTCTTAAGAAACCTGAATATCTCGAGATGCGCAGAACGTATATACAGTAACAAAAGGAGGCACCGTCCTTAGGTTCTAACATTACCACTACTTGTTCAAACATTCAAGTGATGGGAATAAAGGAAGTGATCACCAAGGATTAGATGCCTTGATATTTAGACAAATGTGTAGTTCCAGAAAATATCCATGCTCCCCCTACAGAGGGTATTTCTGGTTTGAACCCCTCCCCCCCACCCCTCTGGAAAGTCCAGTTTAGGCTCATACTTTCCTTTCAAAATTTGGCCTTTAAGACCCCCCTCCCCCATCGGAATTTCCAATGACCCTCTGTGGTGGGGGTATGGATATTTTCTGGAACCACACAATTCTCTTTACTAGTTCCATAAGAAATGTATGGAGAACAGTAAGGAGAATATGCATTTTCATATCAGGGCTTAAAGGGTTGAGAGGTGACCTCACCAATTTTAAGTACAAACTTCTTCATCAGAGGGACAGCCAGTGCTTTCAACATACAAATTAAAGGGCATAATGTAAACTAATGAGAGCCACAGTGATAAAGCCCTGTTGAAATGTGCTGGCAATTCTGTGGTCTTCGGTCAATAATTTGCTACTAATTACTAAATGCTGGACTTCCCCAGAAACCTCCCAGCAGACAGTCCTTGCTGCCTGTTGATCCCATTGTGTTTCCTGATACCACAAGTCCTTTTGACAGGGCTGGTAAGAACACTTTAGAGGTAACCTCCACTGTTACAACAAATTGACGTTAAATTATTGGAAATAAAGTCTTAATTTCAGTTCTTTAAGTTAACAAAAACTTAGATATGAATATCACCTACTTTTGCCTTTAAATTTCCAGCATGCTGTTATTTTGAATTTGTATGACATCATGGTTTCAATGGTTGCCACTATTGTTAAGAAGCAACTTCCTTTTGTATGCAACAATTTGGTATGAAGTCGTAAAAATTCAAAATGACAGTGCACAGAAAATTCAAAAGCGAAAATAGGTGGTATTCTTACACTAAAACTTCTTCTCCCCTTGCTAACTTAAAGAATTTGAATTTAGGCTACCTCGAAAATTTAAAGTCAATTTGAGAAAACAGTGGAGGTTCCCTTTAAGAACAGTGGTCACACTGTAAATCTTGACAACACCAGAATAGTCATTGCCATGGTGACTGATACCCAGGAGGAGGGTTAGAAAGGCAAAGGAGACTGAGTGCCAGGCCCCTCCCTAAAGTGAGACTGTGACTGTGGATATGACCTTCCAGAAATTTGCCTGGACATTTTGTCTCATGGCTTTGACAACTCTCAGCCATGACAGATGGTGATCAATATTCATCACTTGACAAAGGCACTGCAGTGGTACGCGAAAGTTTGTGCTTCACTGTCACATTTTGCTTCATGAAAAGAAAACTTTTTCTCTTATTGTTTCTTGTGTTTGTAGACCAGTAAACACTAATGAATACATTTTGGGAGAGCAACAAACTGTTACGAAAACATGAATCACACATTTAGGTGAGCGTTTTCACATCAGTTTCAAATATCACAAATTTCTTTAAGTGTTCAAAGGAACACAATGAAGAATGGAAAATACTATGTTTCCATAGGGTTATGGTAACATGGTGAAAGTTTAGAAGAAAGAATTGCTGAAACATTACCCTTTGTGTGGCTGTACACACCTGGAGAGAAACGGTTTTTGTCCTGGGGTGGGTGGGTACAGGTTCTGAAACACTACCCTAAGGTAAGTGTTTTCACAAACCTATGACTCTATTTGTACATAAAAAATTATTTTCAGCGTCACTAATTTTAACAATAAATTATATAGTCATGCAGAAAAAAAAATTTTCTTTTTGGAAATAATGCATTAAAATTAATGGAGCATTTTCTGTAGAGTTGAGACAGAGTCAAGTGACTTTGATGATGACTCCTGCTCAGGTTGTCAAAACGTCGGTCAATGGCACTACAAACAGTCCATCTCAGGACTACACTCACCCGGACGATCATACTTCACCGACTCATAAAACTTTAAAGTTTGCTTTAGGAGACTTATTTATTTGTGCATGTGTAGTTGCAGCTCTCTGCAGGCAAGTTCAGTGTATAGCACTTTAATTTTGTCTATGGTGCTGATGACAACTTTTGTTGATGAAATAAATTGTTTTACTCTACTTTGCCATTGCTGGGGGCAAACGAAGTCGGCAATGTCATTCATTTGCTTCCAACGAGTTCGGTTTGGTTTGTAAGCGTATTTTTGATGACCGGAAATAAGAATCCACCGGAAGTTTTGATGAGTCACGTGATCAACTCAGCTGTCCTGAAACAACTCATTCATTTTGAGAGATAACACGTAGTAAGTCCCAAAATTTTAAAAATGTTTGTTATCCAGGGGCGTGAAATTCGTTTTATTGGTTAGAATCTTATACATATTAATATTATCCAGAGTTCAATCTCCGGTAGGACAGAGATAGCGGAAAATATGGCTCATTAAGGACTGGTAAGTCCCATAAAATTTATGATATCCTGAATGTCGATGTCAGCTGCCCTTCGCGGAGGAAATAACCTATCTTCAATTTTTACGACCGTCATTTTGTGTTACCCGTTCACAATTTAGGACAACATTGTTTTCTCTTTTAACTGGCAGGGTAAGTTTTGATAATTTTAAGGTTCAATGTGGCTACTTAGTCCAGTCGTGGAAAAATAAGCTCAACCTTACAATCAGAAAATTTACATGCCCATCGATCTGAAAGCAGCTGCAGACAATTCACGTTTTATATTTTAGCTGGCTTGTTTAAGCTAAAAGAGTCTGCTTTGCATATAGAGTAATCGCCATAGAGGTTAATTACTTTTAGTGGAGCGAGCGGTTTCCCCGGCTTGGTTCAAATTCCACGGTCAAGTTGGAGAATGTTAATTTTAAAGTCGAGCTTAAAGAACACGAAGCCAAATGGCTGAAAACTTTTTGCCATTTCAATATTTGGGATATACCAGACTAAACAAAGGATTTTGTTATTTTTTTTGAACTGTGGTGGGGTGGTTTGTTTTGAACAGAAAAGAGACTATTTTTAGCCCATCGGTAAACAGGTGCTCATAATCTTCACCTGGAAGGATAGTCCTTTTTAGGCCTAACTTAAACATATTTTTTTTATTCAAGTATTTGGTGAAAATATCAGTTTTGATAAGTAAAATATGGTATATCGTTATGCAAAATTTGGGGAAGTGTTCTAAGTTATCCTTCGCTGATGAATTTATCGTGGTTTTTATCAGATAATAATTATGTCAATTCTATACTTCCTCAGTAGAACAAAAAGTTGCAAGCTTAATTTACTGCACTACTGCTATTTAGAGGAATAACTTTTTCCCCATTTGTTGTTTTTTGCTTGATTTGTTGTCCGCCCAGTTTTTTACCCCCATTTTTAAATGTCCTTTATAACAGTTTGTGTTTTATAGCAGATTATTTTAATGAAAAATACTCTTGAGATATCCTTATTGTTTTCAAAGGTCCAGCTGCACAACTGTCTTGAAGAAAACATTATCCATTAAGAAAAAAACCCTTAGGGGTTAGTAGCTCTTTCTCCCACAGGGGCTGTGCCAGAGATAAGGGGAATTAAATTGGGGGGAGGGGGATACTTAGAAAAGAGAAGGAAGCTTTTGACTTCCCTGATATTCCTGTTCCCCCAGCTTTTCTCCTGAACATCTCTTTGCTGTTTTAAGGCCTAATCTGAAGAACTGGTTATTATTTTAGGTGGTTTTAAGGTGATTTCATCAAAACAGAATATTTAAAATTTTCTAAACTTGGTCCAGTTGGTAATTATGTTTTGAACATTTCAAAAATGCAATAAAAATAGAGGTCACCATGCTCAGTTTTGTACAACATGGATAGCCACAAATAGCAAGTACATGGCCCGCAAGGTTTTCCTCACAAACCCTAGTAATCAGAAATGGGAACTGTAATATCTTAAAAATGTCATTGCTTGCACTGAACTATTGGAGCAGTTCATCAAAATAGATATTTATCTTGCATTTTACACTATTTTAGTTGAACAGGAATTAAGGCTATGAAAAAAATTAGAGAATTTGCTGCATGCATACATACCCTGCTGTATACATGTACCTAAAGATGTGGTTTTTTTTCGGCATTTAAATAAGAACATCTCAGAACAGAATTTTAAACTTTTCTTCATATTGCGATATATTGTACTCGACTGAGTGCAGTTTGGATTTATATATTAAAAGATGGGGTCACCGAGCTCGTGATCATTTATCTCTCTGAACAGCTCAGTTTTCATAGAGAACCTACCAAACTCTGAAGGTGCACGTGCACTTTCGGAGTTAGACTGGGATATCAAAGGTAATCATAAACACGCTCAATTTCCATCAAGCCCACTCCCCTGCTGTGGTTCCCTAGTTTGTCTAAGGGTCTGTCAAATGGTAAATTTTGGACTCAAATGCTGTCAGAATGAAGGAAAGTAACATTTCAGAGAACCGTTAGTTTTTTTTTTTTTGGAGGGGGGATGCAAATCCTCTCCCTAGGTAGTCTACTCCCAGTTTTTTTTTTTAATTCCTGGAACCATCCTGTCAATGTGCATTTCATTTGGTGGCATCTGGTTTGAGGCTAACCTTTTGAAAAAATCTCTTTTTATTTTATAAATGCAAAATGAAATATTAAACCCCATCCACAATATTATATAATATTATTCCTGTTCTTAAACAAAGACCCTGCATTACTCTTGTTGCCTTGTGTCTCCATGCATACTTTCCTTTGGAAGTTTTCTGACCTTGTATAATGGTCATGGCACATGGACTTTGCTGCACTCAGTAGGTACGCCGTGACCTCAGTATAATTATTATACTACCGTACAGCCCCAGTGACACTGTGTTCTAAAAACGCAAAGGCAAGTTAAAGTGTGTAGGGCCAGCTATAGGTTGATGTGTGGTGGTTCAAAAAAACCATCTGGCCCCGCACACGTCATCTGTTCATTTTAAGTGCACGCATTTAAATTCATTCATTGATCATTTACAAGCATCTTTACAGTCCCGTGCATACTGTCCTTTGCAAGTTTTCTGACCAGTTGTATAACGGACATGGCAAATGGGCCTTCCTGCACTCGGCATGGTGTGACCTCAAGATAATTATTGTCCCATGTGATTCCTCCACTCAAACATTATGCAGATAGCATTTGCATATTACAAAGAAGGCCAGTATATGTTACACAATAATTAATAATAAAACTAGTTTTTGTCTATTCTGCAGAAATTTTGTGAAAGAAATATTCTAAAATGGCAAATCCTGCCACAGTTGCAAAACCTGTCAAAGATGTCCAAGGTGACCGTCGGTGGATGAGCATGGTAAGAATTATTAATTAGGATAGGGTACTAGTATTCAGAAACTTCAATCCAGTATCTTTGTTATCTACTGTACAATCCACAACGCCATTACTTGAAACTGGAAAACTGTAGAGTTTATTAGTTTTAGGAGTCACCAGTACATACACATACAGTTAAAGTGAGACTCGTTGAGTTTATAAGTCCAGTTCATTAAGGCTTATCTTGTTGTATCAAGTCTGAGAGTTTCTGGAGAATTCAAGACTCAAATACAACTTGTTGTGGTGTCAAAATCATTTTTGATAAACCATTCTATACCAACTTTCTAAAAGGAAATGTGATCTCAAATGTGGTTGACTTTTTAATGGCTCAGACCTGCATCCACTGCCGAATGAAGTGCTCAGACATGCTCTTCCTTCGTTCACAACTGTGCCCCATCCTGTGGATTTCTTGTCCTTGTTGCATCCTCAAACTTCACAATAATTATCGTCTCCACACCTAGGGTGGCCCCTAGTGCATTTTCCCAGTCTAGGCATCCAACCTCTTAATGTTAATCTTTCTGTCCACACCGATTGTCCTTCATGCATGTCATCCCCAAATCCCTTTAAAAAGAGCAGATCTTAAAAGGAACCTAATCAATTTTTTTAACCGATTACTACTTGTAGCATATTTGAATGTTTAACGAGGTTTTATTAATGAATTAAATAAACTAATTAATTTTTTATCTCCTCATCTCTTCAGCATGAGAGATTTTTGCATGATGGCAAAGTTTGTCCATGCGATGTATTATTCATCGGTGACTCGTTAATACGGAACATGTTTGAAACTGAGGTATGGTTATTAAATATCAATTTTTATTACGCCACTATATGGCCCCGATGGTGCAGTTCTATAGAAAAAGCATTGGTGATCTGAGATGGTTACTTTAAAAATGTTAGATTTCTAAACCTGTGAAGTATTTGCGTGCCCAGGGCATGCTGCTGAGTCTCTGAAACCCTTAATTATATAACCACACCAGACCATGTTCAACTGCACTTTGCAACCCTGTTTAATACTAGACTAAAAATCTCTAACTGTAGACAAGTCTAATGTTCTAGACCAGGGATGAGTTGCATAAAACTTAACGTCCGGTGCTACTTCTATCATCAGACCTTTGGTCCAGTCAAATTCACCGTTTCAATGTCTGACGTTAGCAGTTATTATTTTATGCCCGGTGTCAGCCCAAACCTCTATCAGTCTATGACTTCTATATCCTATTTCAGGCTAAACTGCTCAAAAACTAATTAAAACCCTTCAAAGCACCCCCTCCCCCCCCCAACTTCCCCTCCTTACCACCAGTACCACCAGGCCATTTCTTTTGTTTTATGTTGTTTGTAACCATCTTAGTCATATTTGATTCAGATTTTTATGTTGATTATTTATAGGCCTGGGATACTTACTTTGCGCCATTGAATTCTCTAAATTTTGGAATTGGAGCAGACTGCACTGAACATATTTTATGGAGAATAGAAAATGGTGAACTAGATGGCATCAGTCCCAAGGTAAGAAGATTTTATTTGCTTTTTTCTTGCTTATCAGTTCTTATTATTCGAGGTTTTCACTTGGGGGAAACTCCCATCTAATAGTGACAGGGGTTGTGGTCAATTACCTTTTAGGGGATAAAAATTGTGGTGTGGTATCTCTTATAGTCCGGAAGCCAAGACCCCAAAATTAGGGTTTCGTACAATGATCGGGTCAGAAATGGTTTGATAGCGGATTTTGATAGAATAAGACCTGCTGATCAATGTCAGGTAGTTTGTAGAGTTGAATTGTGGTATAGGTTACGAGTTAAGGGGGTATTTTTATACGTCACCCCTTAAATTCATGGAAACGAGGCTCACCCATTTGACCACTGATAATGCCTAAACTTAACGTTTATTATGACCGGAATCTTCAAATATAGTTACATCTTTACGATACGAATGCCAATCATGCGCAAAATATGCAGATTTAGGTCACATGACTGAGCACGTGACAGCTGAGAGGCCAAAATAACCTTTTAGAGCTATGAATAGCATATTTAAACGTCTTCACTATCATAAATCTATGAATTATCCATTGATATTCTGCTATTTTCTATGAACGGGTCGTACATTCCGCAGTTTCAGCCAAATTCTAGCTTATTCAGCTTGAAACAATGAAATAATTACCATTTTTGTCCCATTTACGGGTTAACATGAGAACGAGGCTTAGTCAGGTAACTACTGTTTACGGCTGTATCTTAAGTTGTTTATAGAGAAAAACTTCTGATATCATTACCTCTCAATGATATAAGGCCCAGTCATGCTCAAACTATGCAAACTAAGGTCACGTGACCGAGCACGTGACCTCTGAGAGGCCAAAAATTATATTTTAGTCCTAGAATCGCCCGCACTACCATGAACCTATAAATTATACGTGTATGCATGTTATCTTACGAAATCTCTTATTTATAGCACATTGTAGGTCAGTGGGATACATTTTGAGACAAAAATATACAAGATTATAACAATTTTTGCCCTTTACAAGGACTGATGAGCATGAAAGTGAGGCTAAATCATTTATCATGCTTTCTAATCTCGATTGTTGCTCTACAGAAAGTGATCCTCTTAAAGATGGAAGCCTTAAACATCAAACTCTTTTACAGTTCAAGCGCTCTTCACTCCTCGTCGCTTTCTTCTGATTCACTGGTGCAAGTCAGACCGTGCGGGTTCTTGCATGCTTCATCGTCTGCCATGCAGTAGCATCCTTCTGTGCAAGCAAGTCCTGTGTTGTTGCAGGAGCAGTTTCGCAAGCAGGCAGACGTCTTGCACTTGCACGTCGTCAGCTCGAGAAGGCTTTCAGGTGCCGGTGCTTTTATGATTAAGAATGGTGCAAGAAGCTCTCCGTCCCTCACCCATCCACGACCCTCTGGTGATTCAAGAACTTGCATCGCTTCAAGAGCATGTCTCCACACGAATGCCTGGTAGTTTGACCGCTTTAGATGTTGAAGCAGACAATCAGACGTCGGTGGAAGCATTTCGTTTTTCTGCTTTTTCTGGCAGAACATGAGGTAACGCAGCTCATCTGCGGTGCTTGTCTTCTTGGATGCTGTATATAGGCTGCAGACATAGGCTTCCCACTTGCCAGCTGTGGTTACGTTCAACTCTTGTTCCTCTCCGAGAAGAGCCAGACTATCTTGGTGGTCAGTACTATGACAGAAACTATCCCACGCCTTTTTCTTCCCGATACCCGCCAAAGAGCTAGTCGAATCACAGCCTGTGATTGCATGGAATCCAGGGAGAGAACTGCCCGTACGAAAATTTATGGCCTGACACAAGCGAAATTCCAGCCAGACAAATGTCCCGCTAAACAGAGAGAATTGAGCGAGAAAAAACTCAGCGAAAATTAGGCTGACACGAGCGGGAAAAATGAACGAGAATGGAACGAGACATTTGTACCGCCGCGAAATTGGAGCGCCTTTATGAGCGTTAATCTGGCGAGATTCAGGCCCGATTCACGGTAAGAAAAATCCCGCTGACGAGCGAGAGGACAACAGCGGTTTTAATGGTTCGAGTAGCTCTATATCTCTATATATAACTAGTACAACGAACAACAATTTCAAAATACATGTGTTAGGTTTATTTTGTAACCTTTGTACACGATAAAATTGCATTAGTGGTGTAAGACGCTAAACTAGCACACGTTGTAATAAAGGTAAGACCTACAACATTTTTTATAGCTAGGCAAAGGTTAACCTGGACTTGATATTTTTATGGTAGGGAGCTCGAAGGAAACTACAATTATTTCTCATGATCAATGTCGAACTCGGCAGTATAAGATGTAGATAATCATGTGCCACTGATAATTATAATTTTCAAGGACACTTTGCTCACCTTCGTATTTGTGGTCAGTTCTTCCATATTCTTTCCCTTGTGGAAAAATGCACTTAAATACAATTCGAGAGTGACTTCAATTTGCAGCAATTTGCAGCAGATCAAAGAACCTAAATTTATCGTGGCGAACATTATCCTTTGGAGCCAATCCGACAGAGCAGACATTTACAAAACGGCTTCAGATCTTCGCTCCAGGAAAGCAAAACATTAAAATCGTTTCCCAACTGAACTGCATAAGTACTTCACGCTAAAACTGTCCGCGCTTTTCTACGTTGTAAGTCAAATTACCAACGGTCGAGAATGTTTTCACGTCAATTTTGTAATGCGATCGGGCAGGATAATAAGAAAACAATCATTTCACAAAAGTTGGCCAATTACATTTACGCCTCAGCTGTCCCAAGGGAACTCTGCGATAAAATCCGACGCATGCCTGTCACGAAATGTGGAGTAATGGTGCTTTATTCGCCGAAACTGTTCAGAATCTTCCACTTGGAAAAATATTTTTTTGATTGCATTGTCATAAAATAAAACACACATATAACGGATAGCTGTTGGCACAAAAACGGACCGTAATATGAAACCAGTAAGACTGAATCGTTCCGGATCAGTCGGATAACTACAAAATCTAAGCTTAAATCGTGGTGAGTTTTGGCTCGTGTTCAGTCTGTTATATGTTGTATTGAGAAAGATATAATGAAATAATGAATCCTAATTAATGTAAGGTTTGACTTCGTGAACAAAGCACATTAGATGTTGGGCTTTTGTTACGTTTCACACTAATTCAGGCTAGAGTTAGGCTTGAATAAGACTTTGTCAAGCCAGACATTTTCGTACGGGAAGCACTCAGACCAGATATATAATCAACAAATTTCTCTTTATCTTTGTCTCGTTGATTCTGGCCGCATTCTCGCTCATACTACAGCCCGACAAATGGCTCGTTGAGTTTTACGTAGCTTTTCAATAATGATAAGTTCAGTCTTGCCCTGTCACGTTCAAATCTAGCCAAATTCCCGCTCGGACAGTAGCAAGACAAATGTCTCGTTCTCGTTGCAAAGCGAGACAAATTTCGTGTCTCGCTTTGTCCCGTTCCATTCTCGCCGCGAAAAAGGCTTTCTGGCCAGAATCAGGCTGGATTCTTGCTGTGTCTGGCTGTAAATTTTCGTACGGGTACACATCTTTTCACCCAAGGCATGGGCGATGTCATGCACTGGAATCAAACGGTGTCGATCTTTCATACCGGTGTGAAACCACAATTCTGGGCAGTCCAAACTTCTGAAGTGGCTAACGCTTAGGACGAGGACATCAGTATCTGGCGACTGGATAACGAGTCGTCTATCTGCCCGTACTGCGTGGTTGGGATGCAAGATCATCCTGGTGTCAGCCTCTTCATGGTTTGATCTGAGTGCTTCGGCCTCCCTGCACTGACCTCTTGTCACAGTCACGGCTTTCTCGCCGTCTCTGAAGCCACCCCTGATCATAAGCTCCTTCTGTGGGGGGAGCTGGTCTTGACCGAGTCTGCAGAGCACAGCCAAGAGGAAATCGCACAGGTTTACCTGGTGTTAAAAATATGTAGCAAAAAATCTGAACATCTGAATCTATAATGAAAATTCAAACTCAGATCAAACACAAAAAAATGTTGATTACAACTTCAAACTGCCGGTAACGAAACAGGAAGTTAGTGTTAAGACTAAAACTTGTTAAATTAAGTAATTTAAGCCATACCTTATTCTTAGGATTGGCGATGCACTTTCCCCATTGCCTGGGTACTGGAGTGGCAGGACCTCCTATCTGCACCTCGAGACCAACGGATGCTCCCGGTCGTTGATGCTCGCCTCCTTTAATGGAGTTCTCCCAGTATTGGTCGAAGACCACGTGGACTTGCACACAGTTGTTGGAAAAGAGCGGGGCACTGATGATGTTGTAGTACTTTTCGGAAAGCTCACCAAAGGTACTTGCTTCGGCAGACTTGGACATCTGTATGACCGCCATGCCGTCGATGATTACAACAGTTGGATTTGGTGATGCTGTAAGTCGCTGAACGTTAACGTCTTTCTCCAGAAGAGAGCATAGGACGCTCTTTGCCCCTTTTCTAAGACTTCCGTCTGCATTTGCGAGTGAATAAGGGACTGGAGACAGTTCAAAGCTCAACACCTCTTTAAGACAGGTCTGACACGTGTTTGATACGATTAGGAGCCTGCCAAACAAGTCCCTCTCCGCGTTAACAGTGACTAGCTTGTCGCTGGATTTGACGCCGATCTTCTTATTTGTGCTGCTGAACGTCTTGATCTTCATGTTGGGAATCGGTTACCAGAAACCCACAGTGTTGCTGTTAATGCGCTTCTCGACGAAGGCATTCATTTGCTGCCGGCTTTTCTCGGTACTGTGGACGAGGCTCTGGGCCACATCTTCCGGCAGAACTACTCCGGTAGCGATATTGAGAAGCTCATCTGAATCGTAAGTAAAGGATCTGTAATCAAGCCTGATGAAAAACAACTCATCATCTTCTTTACGTCTTCCTCGTCTCGTTTGACTCTCCTCGCAGCTGCTTCCTTGTGCGATGCTTGCATGTTCGCTATCTTGGAGCCCGTACATGGCCTTCAGAGCTGAAGTAATAGATGCTCGCTCGTGGATAGTTAAAAAACCACCGTTCAAGAGCCGACGGGATCTGCAATATGCCAATCACTCCTCCGCTTGACTTTGAGTCGGCGTTGATTGACTGCTCCAGGGCGATGTCGGTAGAAAGGGCTGTCCTGAATGACTTATGGTATGATTCCCTGCAGCAAACTCGTTGTAGACATCCGGGTGTGTTAGTTCCGGTTGCTGCATGTCAGCGAGATAAACAGGTAAGTAACGAGCATAATTCTGCCTGTTCATAGCAAAGAAATGAGGTAACATGGCTGCGATGCTTTATAGATGCAACTTCCAGTTCCCGGTTCTCTCTGCCTTTAGAAACTGTAATAGGGAAGTGACCATGAAAACGTACTCATCCCAAAATGCGAAGAGCTCGGACCTTGCTCGATTCTCCGATTTAAAGACCCGGAATAGAGACATCAATTCCGTCAGATCTGCTTCTATCTTTCTCACACTCACGTTCTCCATCGCTCGAACGCAATCCGCAATCTTACTTAGTAAGGGTACTTCTGGGATCTTCTTATCCTATGACTCATACCAGACAACAAACCCATTCCACATGAGACGGAAGAACACTTCTAGACAGAGCTTGTGTGCCCTAATTCCTCGGTTGTAAGATTTCCCCTTCATTAAAGCGGACGTCGAACCAGCAGCGTATACACCTGACTCAATCAAGAGATCATCAAGTCCAGAATCACCAACTTCTTCCCTAGCAGGGACAGAAAGTTCAGAGCAATGTGAAATCCGCCCATGCGTACCACTACGATAGAGAACTCGTCAGGAAATCTCCACTGAATTTCCTTTGCCTTGCTATATATTGCAAGGTCAAAGGTTATCACAGTGTCGGCTTGACCCATCGCGCCGCTTATCTTCTGTGCATGTTTCAGTACTGTGTAGATGGTAGAATAGTCATTGGATGATCCATTGATCATTGGACAGTAGCCTATATTGCTGATTATGGGCATCTCGGGATAGAGAATTGCGTTGAATCCTGCCCAGCTTGGAATCGCTTGCTTGTCCAATACTTCTGCAATGACAGCTTCTCCAAATTTCTTGGCACAAAGTCGAAGAAGAGCCCAGATGAAGTCAGCGTTACGAGCGGTGCGTATTTCATCGTTCGTATCCTTGTACCACTCCATGTTAACAGAACCAACGTGATCAGTAACAACTGGACGTCTTCCTCGAACAGGACACTCTTCAATGTCGTACACGGTGCCGGTTGCGTGTAATGAACGCCGCTTGGCTCTCTGTTCTACCAGGTTGGGGGGTGGATCTGGAGCAAACGTTTTATTCTGATAGATCACCATTGTAGAGGCATACGTAGTATTCTTGCCGTCCAGAGCCTCCTCATTCAAATCCTTATTATTGGCGGCAATCTGAACAAATGCACCAGGCTTGATGTTAGTTGGTATTACAGTCCCAAACTCTTCTACCTTAGCAAGAACTTCCTCTGCAATACTCGTATACTCACGGCACGCATCTCATCGTAGGAAACACAATGTTCCATTCTGTTCAGCAGTTCGATAAGGCGCTTGAATGATGTGAGATGGTGAACACACATAGCCAGGCTCATATGCTTAGGAAGCTTAACACGTCCCTTTGTATTGCAATGAATGACATCTTGTGCAATACTACATTTCAAACAAATTTGAGAGCGGACAAATAATCGAGTCACCTCATGAAGGCCAAAAATTGTACTAATCTTGTGTATTTTAGCCTCAAAATGTATCCCAGTGACCTACAATGTGGTGTAAATAAAAAATTTTGTAAGATAAGATACATACTTGTATAATTTATACGTTAATGGCAATGAGGGCGGTTTTAGTAGGCTATTTTAAGCACTAAAATGGAATTTTTGGCCTCTCGGAGGTCACGTGCTCGGTCGCGTGACCTTAGTTTGCATAGTTTGAGCATGACTGGGCCTTATATCATTGAGAGGTAACGATATCAGAAGTTTTTCTCCATAAACAACTTAAGATACAGCCGTAAACAGTAGTTACCTAACTGAGCCTCGTTCTCATGTTAACCCGTAAATGGGACAAAAATGGTAATTATTTCATTGCTTCAAGCTGAATAAGCTAGAATTTGGCTGAAACTGTGGAATGTACGACCCGTTCATAGAAAATAGCAGAATATCAATGGATAATTCATAGATTTATGATAGTGAAGATGTTTAAATATGCTATTCATAGCTCTAAAAGGCTATTTTTGGCCTCTCAGCTGTCACGTGCTCAGTCATGTGACCTAAATCTGCATATTTTGCGCATGATTGGCATTCGTATCGTAAAGATGTAACTGTATTTGAAGATTCCGGTCATAATAAACTTTAATTTTAGGCATTATCAGTGGTCAAATGGGTGAGCCTCGTTTCCATGAATTTAAGGGGTGACGTATAAAAATACCCCCTTAACTCGTAACCTATACCACAATTCAACTCTACAAACTACCTGACATTGATCAGCAGGTCTTATTCTATCAAAATCTGCTATCAAACCTTTTCTGACCCGATCATTGTACGAAACCCTAATTTTGGGGTCTTGGCTTCCGGACTATTAGACTGAGGAAATCTAAAAACGCAACCTATAATAAAATTCTGGTAGCTTTTACAGTAAGAAGCCAATGAGAGGAAACGTAACTCCTTTTGGGACCTAGTACCTCTTAGGGGTGAAGTTGAAGTCGAGCCACACCCTCGAAAGGAGATTCTGGTACCTTATCCCTTTCACTCCCAGAGTCAGTTATGGAGACATTTAGGTGATTCTAACTTCTGAGTCTGAGGATGAAATCCTATGGTGTGACCATTCGAATGAAACCTCAACAATACTTTCACGTGGTTCTATTCATATTTAAGTATTTTACAAAATGAAATTTGGGATTCATCTTGAATTTTGATGTTTTGGGCACTCTTGGGAGTGAAAGGGTTATGGTCATCTTGTGAATATGGCCACTTCTTTTTTATTTACATCATCATTGGCCTGAATTAAAGCTCATACAATCATTTTCTTAACTAAAAACCTGTCTAATCCTTTGGCACCCAGTTAAGTGGACCATTGGTGACGAGGTTAATGATGTTCCACTGTACCTTGTAGGGACTGCTGTCAAAATTTCCGATGAGCACCCCTGTCACTTTAATATAGGAGCCACCCTGCCCTCCCCAGGAGATTTTTGTGTCTTGGGTGGCTTAGTCTATTTGACTCTCCTTTGACGTTTGGCTTGGTAATGCTTATATTCTGAAATGTATGTTTTCTGGTCAATGTGACTGTTAATTTCAGGTTGTGGTATTATTGGTTGGAACAAATAATCATCACAGTTCTGCTGACCAAGTTGTAGAAGGAATTGAAGTCATTGTCTGGAGCATTACAAGCAAGCTGCCTTCTGCTAAGGTTATCGTTCTGGTAAGAGTGTGAAATATATACCGGTTCATAGTCACATCTGGCCTACCAGCCTTAAAACAATCTGTATATTACTACCAACCAAGACTATACTGTAGCTGTGAGCTTGCATAAATGAACATTTATTATTAAGTTCTCATTTACATTTATTATTCAGTTCTCTCCTCTCTTGTTTCACTCAAGCCTCCGCTGTGATAAAATTTTAGGAATTCAAATGATAAACTTTTCCTTGGTCATCCTAGTTTTAAATCCAGAGCAACACTTGGAGACATGTCCTTTACTTGCGCTGCATCAAAGCTCTGGAATGTGCTACCACTTAATGTTAGAAGCGCCAAGACTGTTGGAGTTTTTAAAACGGAGTTAGAAATGCCCCTTTTTGTTTAATATTTTTATCACAGCTTTAATTTGTACTTTGTAGGTTTCTATCTTTTTAATATAGCATTTTTTTAAATTTCATCGTAGATTTTGTATTGGTATTTTTATTATTTATCTAATTATTGTTATGCGCATTTGAACATTTAAAATAATTATGAAATTTGCACAGTACAAATTGTATTGTTATTGTTGTTATTATGTAAAATTGTTAAACAAAATCCAGATAAACGTGTTCATAACAACTGCTTTTTTCCTTCCTAGGGTCTCTTGCCCAGAGGAAAAGAGCCTAACCATCTCCGTGAAAAACACTTCCAAGTAAACCACGCCCTCAAGGAAGTTGTCTCAACCATCCCTAATGCACTGTACCTGGACTCTGACCCGGGCTTTGTGAGAAGTGATGGCTTGATCAGCCATGAGGATATGTTCGATTATCTACATCTGACTCGAAGGGGATACAAGAAATTTGCTAAACCCATTCATGATGTGGTACTTAAGTTTTTAAAGTACCCTGAGGGGAATTTATAAATGCAGTATTTGTTCTAAACATGGGGTGGGGGGGGAGGGCATGGGGTTATAAGCCTCCCGCTTCACATACTCTTTAATTCTGTTTCCCGACCTACTTTAGTTGGCTCCCACCTCTTTGTATTTGTTCTACCCAGGGGGACATTAAGGGGGGACAGGGGGGATTAGACTTCCCACTTCCTGTACCCTTTAGTCCTGGTTCCCACCCTACTTTAGTTGGCTCCTACCTCTTTGTGGTTTTCGATTGCAAAGTATTCCACAATGTTGCATATTTCCCCCTATTTCTCCCGCTTCCCGCCACCTTGGGGATTCCGCTTCCACCCCCCCTATGCCCCTGCTTCCCATATACCATTCACCCCCTTTTCTCCTGGGCTCCCACCTACCTGTCCCCCTCCACTGCCCAAAATTTTAAAAATTTCAAAAGCAGTGAGCTTATAAAAGTAGCTGCCCTAATGAGTAAATGTAAAATTATGTTATATAATATTATAATAATGTTATAGCGACCCTCCTTAAGCCTGGAGAGTTACCCCTGTGTATAAGCTATACAGTTATGTTTGGCCCCAAAGGGTATGGGTTTTTAACTGTATATTGAGATTTTATATACTGAGATTTCGACCATTTGGTCCGAATAAGGTATGTTTTACACACAGGTAGTGTTCTGAAATAGGGTATAGAGTTTGAATTTTCAGAAAAAAGGTACCAAGTTGTACCATTTTCGCTGGTACCACAAATACAGTAAAAGCAGTATTAGCTTTCCCTCAGACGAAAAAAAAAAAGAAATGGACATTTTTGATTTTATTCAGAATTAGATGGATACAATTTGAAATGTTTCGGTTTTCAACCTAAGAATGTTGTGCCCATGAAATTTATGGGGTAAAGGGTAATCTGACTGAGTACAAGGTACTATGATATGGGATTAGAATGTTGAGTTGAGGGATCAGAGGGATCGGATCCCAAATCACGGGATTGGGATTAGCAGGTTTTCAGGGATCAGGTTTGGACTGTACTTTTTGAGGGAATCAACATTTCTCCTGCTTTGGGATAAGGGATTAAAATTTAAATACAATAATGGGAACAGTAAGGAGAAAATAGATCTCTCTGCGATCCTGGAATATCATCTGAGAATAAGATGATTGAGCTAAATTTGCACTTAAAGGCAAATAATTTTTTCCAGAATTTTTTTTTCTTTTTCTTTTTTTTTGTATCTATTCTTGACATCGTAAATGAAATTATTTCAAAATAAAGAGTGGCCACACAAATCACTTGAACTGAGAATACACATTTGTATAGAGTAAATAACTATTGTATTGAATGCAGTAGAATAATACTTATTTAAGATCTTACAATAGGAGGCTCGGTGGTGTATTTTTCAACTTAAGGTTGGTGTCACCATTGTCATTTTGTTTTCTTAGACAAGACACTGTACTACACATTATCTTTCTCCACCCCGATGAAGTAACCGTTACCAGCCTAGTACCCAGGCGTTCTCCTCCTGCGCAGTCGACTCAACTTGGTGCGAAATGTCGTGACGTCACCGAATGAGGTCCCCGGAGTTCTCGCGGTATGCCATTCGGTGACGTCACGAAATTTCGCCCCAAATTGTGTGAGCGAGAGGAGAACGCCTGGGAACTAGGCTGAACTGTTAGCAGGCACCCCTAGAGGAACCCTACCTGGGTAACCCTGCAAAGGACTGGTCTCCCATCGAGGAGGGAGTAGCCGTTTTTGTACTTCCTAGTTGCTTTATGCTTCACAATCTGGGTTC
Source organism: Siderastrea radians (assembly GCA_964017195.1). Lineage (NCBI taxonomy): Eukaryota > Metazoa > Cnidaria > Anthozoa > Scleractinia > Rhizangiidae > Siderastrea > Siderastrea radians. The sequence goes on from OZ024895.1 coordinate 35,006,076, forward strand.
TCCAGAAGTTGTGAGCCACTACGTTTGTGAAAACGTTACACGCATATCATACTGGACTCATAGAAAGTAGTCTCCTACGCAGCCGTTGTTAGGGATAGATATGCAACGCGAGGAGCGTTGGTTGACGACCCTGAGAACAGCTGCACATAGAAAGAGGCTAGTCTGCAGACGAAAGATCAAACAGTGACCTTTCCCACGTCAGTTTTGAGAAAAACAAGTCTAGTTTTTTTTTCTTTTTTGCTTCACAGAAATTACACTAATGAAACGGTAAACGAACACTTTATACATTCCGCGATCTAACGGAAGTTGTCACCTACTATAAGTTCTACCATATGTTTATATTCTATAATCCTGCTGTACAACAGTTAGTATTGATAAATGATATTTCCGTTCGTATATCATCCTAAAATAAAGTAGAACAATTGTTATATTTTCAAGAAGCCTTCTACCTTATATAGTAGAAACATAAATTAACCCAGCATCTTTGCACGTTTGTCATCTTCATCAGATGACAAACGTAGAAATGTCAAACAATTTTGCGATGTCACACTAATATCAGCTTCTTGCAGCAAGGTACTGCGTGCAATGATTAGTGTCTCATGATTTACCTAGTTATTTAAAGGCAAAAGATCTGCAAACTCGTGTTGGCAGGTAAAAGTCAGTTGACAAGTTGTTGTGTGTGAAAGTTACAACAACGCTTTGCCAACGTGCGTGACTGCAAGCTGTTGTTGCAGAGTTGATAGACTGATATTTTCATCCTTTTGAACTGTTCACATTCTGTTTATCTGTGGTCATCTATAATTACACTTAGGGTGCAACGTACTCAGTTCGGTTATTCCTAAAAGAGAATACTTCCTCTTTCGAAATGGAAAGCAGTCGCCACTTAGTTTTAACATGTACGTTTTCTGTACCCATACTTCTAGCCATCGTCATCATCATTAGGCAATGGGATTAACATAGGCTGTTTCTTTTTTTCTTTCCCCCCCCCCCCCCTCTATTTTTTGGTAAAACACCCGGGATATGTCCCACAAAATGAGCTTTTAGAACTAATTCTGGAACCAGGAAAGTTATTTTCTGTTTAAAACTTGAATTAAATAGATTTGAAGTTTGGTACTTTAGGAGCTTCAAACTTATCCTGCGTGCTATACAGGTCTTTTTGGTCACGTGGGCAATAAATGACAACGTTCTCGTTCGATCTTTGAGCTGTTTCAAACCGATCACTTAGTGATCTCCGTGGCGAGTGAACGACGATCTTCTTTTCCTTACAGGAAACGATTTCAAAGCTAACACTTGGTGACTCAATGACATTCTTCGGTATTTTACCGAAAACCATTTCAAAGCGATGAGGGGCGAAGTTAGCGGTGCCGTGATTGGATGATCTCTTCGAAATTGGAAACCATTTCAATTCGATCGTATGGGCATCTCAGTGGTCGTTTGTGGTTTTTTCTTCGAAACTGAAGACCATTTCACTGCCATAAATGGTGACTTCGGTGCTGACTGGAGACCGGTGATGAGAGAATCACAATCCTCTGTTCTAAACTGGAAACCATTTCGAAGCGATCACGTGGTGACGTCAGAGGTGACTGGATAACTGTCTTCTCTTTTAAACTGGAAACCAATTGAATACGCTCACATGGTGACTGTGGTGATGACAGAATGACAATCCTCTGTTCTAAACTGGAAACCATTTCGAAATGATCATATGGTGACGTCAGTGGTGACTGGATGACGGTCTTCTCTCTTAAACTGGAAAGCGTTTCATTGCGCTGATCGGAAAGGTGACTTGGTGACATCGGTGGAGACTGGATGACGATCTTCTTTCCCAAACTGGAAACCATTTCAATGCGATCACATGGAGACTTCGGTGATGAGAAAATGACAATCCTCTCTTCTACGCTGGAAACCATTTCGAAACGATCATATGGTGATGTCAGTGGTGACTGCATGACCATTTCCTCTTCCAAACTGGAAACCATTTCAAAGCGACTAAAGGTCTTCCCTTCTAAACTGGGAGTCATTTTGTGGTGATCACTTGGTGACTTTCGTGGTGAGTGGATGACAGACTTCTGTTGAAGAAGAGAAAGCATTTTAGTGCGTTCACATGGAGACTTCGGTGGTGACTGGATAACAATCTTATCCTCAAGACTGGAAAGGACGTCGAAGCGATTACGTGGTGAATTCATTGATGACGGCACGTTAGCTTTATCTTGGAAGCTAGTAGGCGGGGAATTCGTGTCAGTTTCGGGGCCTTCCCATTTCTGATTTTGCAGGCTAGACTGTTCTTCGCCTATCGAATTAAACTTTACATCAAGCTGATTGTCTTGAAACGTTCTCAGTTTTAGGGCCTTTGGTACGTCGATTGTCTTCACATCCTCTCCTTTAGTTTTAGGAGCTCCGGTTTTCTGATTTTGCCTTCTTTTTCGAAGGAGGCTCGATTCTGATACATCTTGGAGACGCATTTGTTTGTCACACAGGTTGTCTTGAAATATACATCGATTCAAGGCGGCTAAGGTCTCGTTTCCTCTTAGAACTTTTGAGAAAGCAGCCTTCGTTCTAGGATCTCTAGTTTTCTGCTTTTGCTGTCTACGTCGAAAAGGGCTGGATTGTGAGACATCTTGTAAATGAGCCTTCACTTCGCATTGTTTATCTTGAATACATTGGTTAAAGGCCAGCGACGTTTCTGTTGGCGTGCAAGCTCCAATCACTTGTTCCGTTATAAAACAAGGCTCCCTGGGATTGGGTCGCGAATAGCTGCTCGTTGTCGTTCTCTTCGCAGCGATTAGATCAACCAACTGCTTTTGCCTTCCCACGTTTTCTGTTAATTGTTTCCTAAATTTGGGTGTTTGTTCACCTTCTTGACGACTGTACCTTCCTCTTTCATTGAAATTTTTGGGCGTGCTTCTGTTCACCCACTGGATGTTTTCGTAGTTCATCGTTCGTTTCTTGTCGCGTTCTAATCAAGAAATTCACCTCGACTAACACACTTTATCAGTCCCCTATTACTAACAGTGATCAGTTAATGTGTATATCTAATAGTTCATTCGATGGTTCTCTAAAATATATGCCCTCTGATATGAAGCTGTAAAAGTGAAAGGCTGAAATATAATTGGAGGACATTTTTTGGCTCGTTTTTTAGACCAGTCGGCACGCCCCGGATTTAACTCTATGATCTGTCAATTAAATGGATTGCGAAACGTTATTTTGCAATAAATAGAAGAGCTAGATTGAAGGTTGAAAAGGCAACACCACCATCTCAGTTAAAACAATAGTCGCCACGCCCCGGAGATAATTATATAGTCAATCAATTAGCGCCTTATCTTAGTTGAAGGATTAAGTCCTCAAGCTTCATTTTCGATGCGATTAGTGACCAATGAAAAGAAATCTATTGCGAAAAAATGCCACGACTAGCCGCAAAGCTATTCAAACGAGAGTGTGTTTTAAACATGACTTAGACTTCAAAAATGCTTGGTTGCTACACCCCAAAATACTGTGAGTTCAGATCCTCCTGCATGTCATTGTTTAGTATCACGTTCCGGAAAGTCATGGTAGAAACGCCCATTTTGGAAGAAACGGACAGTAGTCAGGAGCTTCGTTTGAGGCCGGAGGCCGAAGGTAACGTCCGGTCGTTTGACAAGAAAGGTCCGGTACTTTCGCACGAAATAATTATTTTCTGAAGTTTACATAAATCGAATGAAATAGTATTTGTTTATCAAAGATAAAGTTTGAGCCTTATTTTGATCACTTCTGTAACTCATACAATGGGAAACAAATGATCATTCCTGTCATGTATAATGAAATTATTATTCGTCACCCCCAGCCGCCCCTACCCCCTACTTCGAATGTTTTGCTGATCCAGTTCTACTGAAGATCCGTCATCTCTCAACGCCTTGTCGTTGTGGTCTTACCAGTTAAAAAATTTTTAGAGACCAATTTCAAAAATTTTCCGGGGGCGTGCCCCTGGACCTCCATAGAAGTTCGTGCCTTTCGGCACTCATGTTCACGCCTACGGCGTGCACGCCCGCTTGAATCAGCTATGAATCCGGTACTTTAAAATGTTACCGAAAACCCCGGAAACTGTGTTGCGCACCTCCGAGTTCGTGAGAAGAAACAAACCCAAAGCATTAAACATAAAAACTGCAATCTGGGATTAATCGAGTTCGTTGCGAAACCCTACCCCGCAATGAAAGAAAGAACTGAACTGGAAGAATCAAACAGCAAATCAATCTTAGTTGAAGATTTTTCAGTCCTTAAGCTTAGTTCTCGATATTCAATTAGGGGTCACTGAGCAAAATTCAATGCGGATAAAAGAACTTTATGTTAACTGGCCCCAAAACCAGTGAAAAAGGATATGTTTTGCCAACTTAACATGAAAATCGTTGGGATATTACGCTCCAACAAGTGGTCATTCCAGATACTCTGTCTGTTTTTTACTGTAAATTATTAAATTACGTTAAAAACTGTCCTTATTTGGAAAGCAGTTGCCACGCCCCGGTGCTAATTATTAGATCAAGCAATTGAGCTCCTTTGGGCGACATTATTTGGCAATGATAGGAAGAGCTTACATGAAACGAGCAAACAGTGACGGATTTTTAGAGGGAGTTTTTGGTCCTAGCTTATTTTTTGATGCGATTACCTTGCAATGAAGGGAATCCAAAGAAAGGGAAAGAATTCCACAACTTGCCTCAAAACCATATGTTGGGAAAAAGACTTCTTTCACTAACGTGTGGCACTAACTTTTTGCGGGTTCTAATTTATGCGATTTTTGCGGTGTTTTTCGCGATCCGCCAAAAATAGTTACGGCAAAAATGTTTACTATCGAAATTATAATCAAACATCACCTTTTCCATTTAATGTAAAATCGTGTTGGTACTCATTTACTTATGGCATCTCTTTCGTTCAGAAACGAAAAACGACAACAAAACGAAATTAGAAACAAAACATTCAGAAATGAAACGATGAAATTGCTATCGGTGCACTTCAAGAGTTTCACTTCTAAAAGCTTGACAGAAAAGAATTGTCTGAAGGTACTCCGTTGGTTAACGTGTTTTACATCTGCATGTTGTTTCAACTGTATTTTTGTTCGATGTGGTCGAACAAAAAACGATCGAAGATGTTTTAACTCCATATGAACGCGACTTCCTGAAAATCACAAAAATTAATCCCCAGCAAGAAAAAACAATTTTTCCCAGTCGCAAAAATTAATTCCCACAAAACGCAAAAAAAATCGCCCATCCGTAATATTTAAACTCCTGCGAAAATTTAGTCCTATACGTTACCTTAAATTTGAAGTTGGTTTGATGTTACATCCAAAAAATGGTACAAGTCTCTTATTTTATCACCATTAAGTTGTAAAGATATTGATTCTCAAAAAGTATTGATCCCCAAGAAGTAATAATAAAATGTGATGTTTTAAGTTAGTCATGAGAAGTCTTGTTCTTCAATAATTTAGGCCAAAGCAAGGAACACTCTGTGTGTGTGGTTTAATAAGGTAAAAAAATTTGGCGTCTATCATTCTTATGCTAATTTAAAACTCGAACTACATCTGTAGTGAAATGGTAACAGTATGTGACCGCAAAAAGAAAAAAAACAGGGACTCACTGTAGTTGCAACAAACGATTTAATTTAAAACTCGAACTACATCTATAGTTCGAACAAACGATTTAAAACTCGAACTACATCTGTAGTGAAATGGTTACAGTATGTGACCGCAAAAAAAAAAACAGGGACTCACTGTAGTTGCAACAAACGATTGCAACTGTCAAACTCGCTTACAAAAGTACAATCGAAGCCCATTAGTCAGTTCAATGAAAGCGCCAGTGACTGTCGGAGACCAGAGCCAATCTAAATACAGCTGGCCAATCACAAACACAGGAAGCGAGCCAATCAGATCTCGAATTCAAATTAGGCATCCATAACCGTTCACGGGCAACAAAGGTAAGCTAAGTTGGGGTCTTTTTAGTTGCTCCTGATTGGTTTAAATAGTGCTTGAATAGAGCCGATTATACGAGATTTTGTGTGTCTGTTGATATGATATAAATCACTAAACCAAATGAAACACACTGGCGCAGTAGTACTGTCGGAAGCGAATCGAAAGTTGCGTTATTCGAAACCGAACCACCATGAATATAGTGAACCCAGAAATAAAAGTAAGGTGGATTCAAGAGCCGTCCAAGACTGCAGCTATTAAACAAAAATGGAACAATTATGTTGAAAGTGCAACTTTACATGGTATACAACATGTGTTTACAAGTGCAGCCATGTTGCGACGGATAATATGGGCCGTGTTCCTTTTGGCGGGAATTGGTTACTTTTCGTTTCAGTGCACGGTCCTGGTGAAGAAATATTTCAGTTACCCAGTTAGCACAAAAGTAACTCTGGAACACGAATCATCGCCTGAATTTCCAGCGGTCACTATCTGCAATTTTAACATGTTGAGACAGTCGAAAGTGGATACCCAAAATCTAAGTGACATTGTTAAATACGCACTGGGTGACAAATTCGCAGGCGGATTGAATGTAGACTCGAGCAAAATTGATTGGAGTCGTTATAAAAATCTTAGCATGTCTAACCTTTACGCTGTTGGAGGGCACCGAATGGAAGATATGTTAACAGCATGCTCTTGGAAAGGCGAAAAATGTAGCCATCGCAATTTTACATCGGTTTTGACGTCTATGGGCCTTTGCCATACTTTCAATTCAGGTAAGCTTCTTTTGGAAATGTATCAGTGGTGTTTCCTCTCCTATGACGTTTGCAAGTCATGTTGTAAATCTGGGGCGGCTAGATAAAGCAAATTGACTTTTTCAGAAGCTGCCATTTTAAGAGCTAGCCCTTCATCGACTATTAAGTCCCCCACGACGATATAAATTTTCCTTTTGCCAATTCAAAGTCGATTCCGGTTAAATCTCCCAAAGACATGCTAGGTCCGATAATTATTGTTTGGAAGTCAAGTTACTTTTAGTCCGGTAGCGCAAAGTATACATGCAAATCAATAGCAACTGAATGTCTCTTGATAAAAAAGTCATGCGCGTACAATAATTTCTGTGGGGCCCCATCTATGTTCCCTCTAACGTTTGTATTTCATTTTGAGTCGGCGAAACAAGAGAATATCAGATCGAATTCTAAACAGAAGAGACTGATTGTTATTCCAACACTTGCACAAAGTATTTGTGGATAATTTAAGCGTTTTCCTACAGTATCATTGGTCTAAACCGTTCTCGTTTTATTGTCAACAAGCTCCCTACAACTAGTATGCGGGTGAACATATTGTTACGTAACCTGGGGTTAGCATTGAGAAGAGATTTCTGTAGCAAAGAATACTTTAATTGTTTGTTTCAAACCATACTCCTTGATTCATTAAAAGTTAAAACTGGGGGCAAAAATTGCCGCTAAATACAACATCAGCCTTTATTATGTCCTAAATAGTTACCAAAGTTAAATTTGTGTTCTTACTATAAAACGTTTTTCGAGACTTTGAGTTTTAATCAACAGAACAGCGTGATAAGAAAAACTGCAAATGTTAAACAATAGGTGACATGATCAATTATTAAGAAAGTGATACAATATCATCTGAAATTTGCCAAGGTTTATTTTGCTCTTTTAGAAATTAGAATTTGCGACACCAATTAAAACCCACAGAACAGAAAAACGTTTTCATCATAATCTACCGTAAATAGCAACCGTGTTAAATATACTCTGCCCCCACACCCCAACATCACCGATCCTTACTGGGTTTGGCGGGATATGGGAGTGCGATTACAATCCACGCTGCAAACAAAAGTTAGAATTGAACAAAAGTGAAGAGAATTAAAGTGAATAAAAAATTGGGTTGCATGCAGGGTCACTCTAGAATTCTTCGAGGTCTGGGAGTAGGGGATTTATTATGAGGGCCAACGCTTCTAGTTTTCAAGACGGCTAAGGCTGTCTACACAATACCGCTATACCGGGTAAGTCTTATGTCGGCAGAAATACCTCAAATACCATGTCGGACAGGCCTTTTGTTCTCACATAAAACGCTGATTTCGGCAATATTTTGTACCGAAGCGATGCTGCCCTGCTCCGATCTTGAAAGTAAACCGTGGGTACGTTTTTGTGTCGCTCCTCGGGATAGTCTGAAAAAGGAATCGATCCGAAACGGAATCGATTAGGAGTAGGATTTGAAAGATTTTGGCCGTATCTTTCGGTTCCGAGCCATTTCCGTTCATATCCCGAATAGAGTAGAGATAGCTTAAGTGTCTGTGCTTTCTTTCATATATCAGGTCAAGACGGCAGACAGATCTTGACGGTAAACAACGCCGGAGCTAAGTTTGGGCTACGTCTAACGTTAAACGTACAACAGTATGATTATTATGGTCTGGTGACAAAACAAGCGGGCCTCAAGGTCCTTATTCATCACCACGAGACACCACCTATGGTCGATCAACTTGGGTTTGCCGTGGGGCCTGGTACCAGTACCTACGCGGCGGTTAGAAAAGAAAAGGTACGTGACGGTTGCATGTGCTCCTGACGGTTGGCATTCTGACAAATTTTGGGAACTCCCACGTAGTAGCGTTAAAAAGAACGGTCACACTTTAGGATTTCAATCACAAATGCAAAAGTTGAAATCACCTTACACAACATAGTAAACAGTGCTATAGGAACTGCTGCTCAGGGAATTCATCCAAAAAAACAGCGTCTAAAAACAGAGGCTCCAAAGATACAATCACCTTGTATAGCACAATAAACCGAACCATAGATAAATAATACTCATTAGGGGTCACTCGAAAAGTCAAACTTGAAGTTTTCGTCTTCAAAAAAAAAGTTAAAACAACCTTGTTCAGCATGATAAACAGCATCACAGGAAAGTTTTGCTTAGCAGCTCTCGTTTGAATGGTCACACACACTTTTTTCGCCTTGTGCCTGCCTTACTTGTGAAATGTTACAGGTACGCAACCTCAAGGCACCTTTTGAGAGCAACTGCACTGACGAGCCGATAAGCAGTCATCCTGACTACACTAAGTACACGACTTCTGCCTGTCTGTTGACATGCCACACTAGATACCTGGTTGAGAAATGCGGCTGTAGAGACGTCAAATTACCACGTAAGTTTTTTATACCTATGTGAGTACCCCCAAAATATGCCCCAACCCTGCCAGCGACTGCCAGAGGAAAGCTTTGGTGCAGACGTAATGCAAATAGACACTTGGCACAGCACAGATCATATAAAAGAGGATACGTGTCTTAGATCGACGTCACCTAAAGTGTACATAATTAATTTAGAATACAATTTCATTACTATAGGAAAAGTTACAGAGAAGCCAAATGTGCCTTCTTTTTCCCGTTCTACTATCTTTGCACTTTTTATTGTTTGTCCTGTTTCTTATAATACATACTTAGAATCTTGATGTGAAATAAAGCACAATGTTTTTACATCTTTGATCCAAGCCCTTCAAGGAACCTCGTTTCGGTAAGAAAGAATGAAGATCACCCGTGGGAAAGAGGTTGCCTTTGGACACACAATATTTCCTCTTTCAAGTGAGGATTTCGGCTCCTAATTTTAACCCCCCAGTTTCAATGCAGAAAGAACTTTGTAGAACAACGCTGTTTTCAGGAATTTACACTGATTTACTTAAAAACTGAATACAAAGTTGCGGCTTATTCTGGATTAGCTCAAGCCTACTTTGACCACATGGGTGGTCCACATGGGTCCTTTTTCGTCTTCTTACTGTGAACAGGAGACCTACTTATACAACACATGTTCTTCTCTTTCTAGCTGTTGACAACGCCAAGGAATGTGATATCAGACAGACAGCAAAATGTGTTTTCCCGGAAAATGGTAAGGGCAGTTGCACAGTTCAGCATCTCTTTAAGCAGACCCACATAATCAAATGCCCGGTGTGTCTATATTTTCATTTAACGTCTTACGATTAGCTATTTATTACTGATCCTGTTCTCGGTGCAAAATAGAAAAGTGTGTTAACTGGAAACCGACAGGACAGAGGCACAGCCCTCTCCTTTACACCAGACATTGTTTTCATTTTCATTACACATCTCGCGAGTATATAGCAAGTTCCGTCGTATCTGTGTTGTTATTGTTACAACTTATTACGACAACGTGCAATAATTTCATTTTATAATCGGACTAAAAGTTTGAGTTGTAGCTCATTGTTTTCTTTTTGGTTGTCTGTTCCATAAAGTACTCATATAATCGACTTTCGCCTTATCAAAAATGAAGCACAACTGAAGTTTTCTGAAAAAAAAACTTACGTATTCGCCCTTGTACTCTTTTTATTCAAGTTGTTTTCATAAGGCAATTAAGCTTGAAAACAGATGCCTTGAAGAATTTAAAATTTTCTCCAAAAAGCCTCCTAAACTTTGGAATATATTACCGTGCGATGTTACAAATGCTTGTTCAAATGGAACTTTTTAAGACTTTTGGCAAGACGTTTGTGCAAAGAAAGTGCGACTGAACGTTACATGAAAGGATGCACCATATTAATCGTTATTACATAGGAACCTGTGCAATTGGGGACGATTCCGTACTTCAGTCCGTCCTATTGCATCCCCCCCCCCACTCCTGATTCGTCTTTATCGCATTTCAAAAAATTCTGAATGTGACTTGTTGTTTTCGGCAGACAGATTTCACAAGGAGATCGGAAGTAAATGCAATTGTTCAGTGCCCTGTGAGACAATCGCCTTTAAACCAGTCCTGTCCTATGCCGAATTCCCAAACGAAAAGTACGTTCTTGAACTGATGAATACATATGTGGGAAATGCTTCAGAAGAGAAGAGGACGCGTTACCGTAGCTTTGTCAGGTAAAATGAATAGCATACATCATTGCCATGCAATGAAGGAAGGAAGTCTTTCAGTCGTTTGGACTGCAATTTGAGCAGATAGAGGGTAAAATACAGCGTTTATGGCTGGATGACTGACTGACTGACTGACTGACGGACGGACGGACGGACGGACGGACGAACGGACTGGCAGACTGACTGGCTGGCTGGCTGGCTGGTTGGCTGACTGACTGACTGTCTGTCTGACTGACTGACTGACTGACTGACTGACTGACTGACTGACTGTCCCACCGGATTCTCTTTGACAAGTGGCTAACGCTCGAAAAGTCAGCTTTCAATCTCTACGGTTGCAAATGTACGTTATGAAGTCAGTTGATAAATCCTAAGTTTCGAGACCGACCGACCGACCGACTGACTGAGTGACTGTCTGAATGATTGATTGACTAATAACTAACTGATTGACTGACTGGTTAACTAACTAACTGACTAACTAAATGACTTAACCTTACTGGCTAACTGATCGAGTGACAGACTAACTTAATTATTTCATTGTTTCTCGCTAACAAAACAGCCGACACATCTTGGAACTGAATGTCTACTTTCAAGAACTAGACGTCATGATCATTGAACAGCAACCTGCTTATGGCACCGAGAGTCTTCTTGGTGAGTCTTAAAGCCTACTAGTATACTAAAGTATCGGTATACCAGCAACCAACCACGAGAACCTTCTTCATCATGTCCCCAGGACAAACATTCCACATGAGTTCAAAAGAATCCTCACTCATGAGGGGAAATGTAGCTGTCACACATTCCTTGGACATGTCACTGCTGTATTTTCGTGTGTGTTCTTGCTACATACTTCCTCTCTACTACTAGTCCCTGCTAAATGTCCCCTCGTGTTACTGTCTCCTGTCGCTGCGACATTTTCCTGAAGCATGGAGCCAACCTCGTTCCAGGGTCTCTCCTCTGCCTCCCTTTTCTTCAACGACAAGGGAGGCAGAGGAGAGAGACCCTGGGAACGAGGTCGGCATGGAGCTCGTGTCAGAGCTCACCTCAAGATTTCCAAACAGGGTTAGTCCAAAGGATGCACGAGACACTGGGGAGTTTAAGCAACCACGTCGGCGACGCCAACGAGTTTGTCAAAAGACAATAAGGTTTAATGAGCACAACAATGACTCTGCACGTGCGATACATATTCTGGTACATTTCCTTGTCGTCCTCTGCAAAACAAGTAAGTCTAATGACCAGTTTTAAGTTTTTTTGGAGAACGGGAACACACGACGGTGAATTTTTCTTTCTGTTACTGAACTTGAGCGCCATACCTACGAATTCAGTTCCCGGACAGTGCGGCCACATTAGACAAGTTTAACGAGTTGAAATAATCGCGAAGTACAATAAAAGAACCGAAGACCACAATTTCAATGACGTTTTCCTTTGCGTTGCCGTCGTCGTTGCTTAAAGTCCCTATTAACGGGCCTTTTGACTGAGGGTGGCCGAAGTTTCATACTCCAGAGGTTTGAAATGATGGGGGTGTCACTCCTTTTATGGCCACCCGTTGTGTTAGTTGAAGTTGAGATTAAATGTTAACTTATGTTTTTGTTTTTAACGTAAAAAAGCGTTTTGACTACAGTTTAGTTTGCCTTTCAATAAGTTCAAACCTCAACTGACGATTTCAACTGATTTCGTTTTTTACGGCCGTCAATCATAATAACATCGACAATCAACGAACTGTGAAAAACAGAAACCGACAAGCTAGGCGGATCGAAATCCTCCGATCATAGCGGACGAACTTGACCTTTTTACCCCGCTGAGTTGAACTTCTGAATACTTGCTACAATGATTGAAGGTAGTGAAAAACGTAACTGTTGGTTATGTCGCGTGTTAAAGTGGTACTACGATCAAAAAATCACTTTTATTTTTTCTTCGGATTTCGCAACTATGTTTACTAAAAACTCCCCAAGCGAAATTTTAAGCCTTAATTTTGATAATTTTTCCGTTTTAATGGTCCACCATAATTACACCAGAAAGGATACAATGACGTCATTTACTCAAGAGCTGTAGAATGCAGTGTTTGAGCACAGCTTACAAATTATGCAAAACACGAGTTTGAGAGTCTGAAAGCTCAAAACTCTCGTGCAGCACACTAAATAAGCCAATTCCACACGCGCTGCATTCTAAAGCTCTTGAGTAAATGACGTCATTGTATCCTTTCTGGTGTAATAATGGCGGACTATTTTAAAATCGGAAAATTGCAGTTTAAATAAACAGTGTTCTCGAAATTAAGGCTTAAAATTTCGCTTGGGGCGTGTTTAGTTAACAAAGTTTCGAAATCTGAAGAAAAAATAAAAGTGCTTTTTTTTTATCGTAGTACCACTTTAAAAAGAGAGTACTTGTATTTGCTTAAGGACTACACTGATTGCAAGAATTGAATAATGCCTGCCATTTCTCCCTCAGGTGAAATCGGTGGCCAGCTTGGATTGTGTATTGGTGCCAGTCTTTTGACTCTGTTGGAGTTCTGTGACGTCATGTTCAGCATTGTAAAGATACGTTTGGGTTTTACAGGATGACATCCTGGCCGAAGATTTGCAGAAAACCTTTTTTTTTAGTGATTATTAATTATGCGACTGGTCCTTATTAGTGACTATTATTAATTATGGGGAGAAAACAGTTAAAAGTGTTTGAGGAGAATCCTTAGGGTCAGATGGCCTGCACAAGCGAGCAACGATACAGTGAACGAAATAAAATATTCCACAAAATCAGTGATGAAATAAGAAGATAGAGTCGGAATATTAATTGGATTGGTTCCGACATTAACTTCGTGGAGAGAGATCCACTGATCGCATGGTGATTGCTACTAATAAAGAGGAAAACGGCCGTGGGAAACCATACACGACATGGCGGAATGGTGCGACTGGGGCGACGAAAGGAGCCAACATGGTGGCACAGTGAGATATTCTCGTCAAAATTTACACGTTTTTCTTTAAAAGTTCTCTCCAGTTCAATAAGCAAACAGTTCTTTTGACCTCCTCCACTGCTCTCTCCCTTTCAATGTTAATGCTTTCAGGGTTGATTACAAGTTCGTAGCAACTATGAAAACCTTAAATATTTGCAAGATTTTGTAGACAATGTGTACGAGGATTAGAGGCACCAAAATAGTAATGAAAATGCGGTTAATATATATCACAAATTCCATATAAATGTTAAACTGCACTTTACAGTTTAACCGAGTGGTAATAAAGGATTTCAACAGATAACTAGGACGCAAATGACAGCCGCTTTCAGTGCATGCAACACCGTAAAACTAGGCATATACACTAGGAATTCTACCATATTTTTTACCTTTTCTTCGTTGTTCTCCTTAATAAAATAGAGGTTCAAGAGAAGGAAAATCTACTTTTCAGTAGACAAATTCGAAGGCTGACGTTTCGAGCCTTAGTCCACGTCAGAGCGAATGACGAAGGGCTAACGTCAGGATTTGGAATTATCAACACAGTTGATACATCTTATTAAGTAATAAAACTTCAGTTTTGTCTTTGTACTCGGATAAAGATTATAATACAACGCTAAATTTTGGTGTGCTGCCCTTAGTCGAAAGCGGTCACGTGACGTGATAGTGTCTCTCCTCAGCGGGCACGTATCAGCGCAGAGTGCCTGGTTTTGGCAATTTTCGCTCAAAATTTAGCAAATTTTTACAAAAATCGTCAATGAAAGCCAAACGCTCCCATAACTTTGACCGCCGGAAGACTCGTTTCTGCCAACAAAAATCCTCTTTGCAGGAAATGTTCTTTAAATTCGCAAAATACATACTCTGTCTTAAACGTTAATTTTGAAATGCTAGTGTTTTTCCTAGACTAAACTGTTGAATCCACCACAAAACAGCCGGTAAATAAAGATCCAACCGGGGAATTTCCATCCAGTAAGAACCTCGCAAAACTCAACTTCAAAGGCATGTTTCGCTCCGGTGGTTTTCCCGCCGGTTTGACGCACGGTAGCCGGGAACTGATCCCCTAGAAAATGGCGGCTATTTTTATAAAAGTTGACACACTTGGATTTGTCAAATCAATTGATAAATTCAAAATTTTTGTGTTTCACTTCCCAACCGACGCAGCACAGTTTCTTTACAAGCTAATCCTTTTAGTAGATTTCCGTGACTTATTCATAGCAGTGCACGCAAACTTTTCCGTCCCAGAGGGGTATTTTCTTGTCTCGCGGTGTGACATGATTGACACGGTAGGTGCCTTTGACGCTTCCACATTGATTTTTAGTGTTGGGGGGGGGGAGGTCATTTTACATTAAATGTTTCATTGTTGTTGCGTTGATTTCTGGAAGGGTCGGTAGATAGCATCAGTCATGACAAAATATCTAGCCGCCCCATTCAGCGAGGATGGCAAAGTCGTCTATGATTGGCTTCAATGTTCAACTCCATGTCATAATGGATGTGAGTTAACAGTAGTCTGTTCATTCTTTCTTCAGTCATAGTGGTACAAAGGTAGGTCTGGACATGCCTGATCGACCTTTCACACTCCCACGATCTCACTGGTAAAGTACAGTTCTCTTTCCATTTCAAGCGCCACATGTGAATTTCTGCTCCTACAGCTGCTGGTGAAGGTATAAAATCAATAGCCTCTTTGGTGTCGTGCCCTTCAAAGGCCTAGATATGTCTATCGCAGATGGGATGAGTTTCACAATGTTAGTGGCTC
Source organism: Siderastrea radians (assembly GCA_964017195.1). NCBI lineage: Eukaryota > Metazoa > Cnidaria > Anthozoa > Scleractinia > Rhizangiidae > Siderastrea > Siderastrea radians. The sequence goes on from OZ024895.1 coordinate 35,021,546, forward strand.
CTTTTGCTTGTTTCGAAAAATGTGACTGTAATTCCGTTAAGAGATGGTAGGATCGCCCTATTTCGTTTGTAATATTGGTTAGTAGTCTCTGCCGATGTGCTGGCCCGATGTTCCATCGTGCCTGTATGCGTTAACAATGTCAGTGCCTCTACCATGCAAACCGACAACAAGGTCTTCGTGTACACCAAGGTTATTTTGCTCATTTTTGCCCCGTGAAATCTTTGCACCTGTTTGTACATGCCAACTTGCACGACTCGAGTTTGTTAAATTGGCCAATAGGAGTCTGAGTACCAGTTCTGTTTCCCAGTTCTCCTCCTCATCAAGTAAGAATAAAAGTAATGCCTATTTGAAAGTTGATTTACGAACGGTAAAAGACAAATTCAGCAACACAACCTCGCTCTCAAAATCAAGTGGAATTCGGTAACGGCAAATTCCCTTTTCGACGACCAGTAAAGTTATTGCGCGTACTCTAGCCTTTTGTTTCAAGCTACTGAGAAGGGGAAAGAACGGGTACCCTGTGACCCCACCCCCCTGGGTCCGACAATGGCCTTTTCATGTGCTTTTGCCAATCGTCTACAGTAAAACGACGGAAAAGAAAAATCTTTATTTCTGAAAATAAAGGTTTTCGAAAACGCTCTCCATAGTGAAGACATTTTGAAAGCTTATGACGGAGGTGTTCCGTATTGGTGAAAACGGGCAAAAACTAAGGAGGCGAATGCTGAGGTTTTCAAACACCCTGACGCCATAAACACAATAGAGCTGAATGTATATTAGACGAAAAACCTCATGAGTAGTTTCGAGTATAAATGCATTCTGGTTGGCTTTTTATGCTTCAAAAGATGAGACGAGTAGGTAAAATATGTCACCAACGCCGCTACTCGGGCAAGCTTGCTGAAAAGTGAATCGGAAATTAAACGTGCACGAAACATTGTTTTTATCTGGAAATTTTGCATGAAAAATTAAGTATGCCAATTCAAATAAAAAGTTCAGAGGAAAGTTATATTATTAGAGGAACATTGTTGACTTTTCGATATAACTGAGGTTCTACAGAATAACCATACCGCCTGAGAAGTTAAAGAATTTAGAAAGCTTTCTAACAACGAAATAAAAAGAAGAAGTCACTGAACTAGCTTTTGAGATAATGGGCAAAAACTGCAATTTGGAGGTTCTTTTGTGAACCTTTAGTGTCGCTATGGTAACGGCAATAAGCCTTAAACTATTGTCAGACAAATGAGGTGTTAAGATATTCATAGTTTGCCCTCCAACCCCGTTCCCAGGGCCTTCTTTGTTGTTTTCCTGGTTTCAAAAGGACTATAACAATTAAAACCCTTTCGAGCCACCTTAATTAAGAAATTTGATCTAAGAAGTAACCGGCATGGATAAAGTTAACCCAGAAAGAAACAAAAGTGGGATTCAAGAGCCGTCCAAGACTGCAGCTATAAAACAAAAATGGATCAACTACGTTGAAAGTGCAACCTTACATGGAAGGCAACAAGTATTTTCAAGTCCATCGAGCTTTCGACGAATCGTTTGGGCTTTGTTTCGTTTGGCCGGAATTGGGTAATTTTCGTTTAAATGCACGAAGCTGGTGAAGAAATATTTCAGTTACCCATTTAACACAAAAGTAACTCTGGAACACGAGTCGTCACCTGAATTTCCAGCCGTCACTATCTGCAATTTTAACATGTTAAGACGGTCAATTGTGGATGCGAATGATTTTGAAGACGTTGTAAAATACGCACACAGAGACAGAATAGACAACTTAATTGGATTGGAAGTAAATGCAAGCAAAATCGATTGGAGCCGGTTTGAAAATCTTCGCATGTTTGACGTTTACGCTGAAGGAGGGCATCAAATGAAACAAATGCTAATTAATTGCTCTTGGATCGGAAAAACTTGTACCTATCGCGATTTCAGACCCGTTTTGACGTCCATGGGTCTTTGCCACACTTTTAATTCAGGTAAGCTGTCTTTGAAAACAAAGCTTATCACTTTCTCTCCTTCAGTCACAAGTGCAGATTATACGGATTAATCGGTAAACCCTTTTTCGCGCCTGCCAACGCAACGCATCAGTTTCTGTGCGCTTTGTGAATATTTATTTCGTTTTAAATCATACCTTGAAGCGGCCTTCACACGTCAACCTAATGTTGACCAACTCGTATTGGCAAACTCAAATTGGTGTGTGTGAATGATACAAGAACATGTTGGCAAACTGTTGGCGACTAATAAAACTTGTCTCTATTCTCGCTAACTGTTTGCCAACATGTTGTTGTGTCGTTCACATACACCAATTTGAGTTTGCTATTGCTACACGAATTGGCCAACATTAGTATGACGTGTGAAGGCAACGTTAAGGTTACTTTTTTTTTATTTTGAAGATTTAGCGTGCTACTTAGTTTGACATCTTTGAGCAGTGTTTGTCACTTTTGAAAAACTATTAAATTTAGCGAGCTCTTAAGTTAGCGCTTTTACATGAGATCGTTAAATTCGCTAAATTAAGTAGTTGCTAATAACCTTAATTTTAAAACAGTTTACGAAACGAAAAGCGGTAACACAGACAGGGAAGAGGTTTCGTTTTAGTTGAAACACTTGTTAAGAGTTTTTCTTGTTTCTTGTTTGTTTTTTGCACTTAGCATCTTCAACAAACTAGACTGCAAAACATTCCCTTTCACAAACTGTTCATACTTAATTAATAAAAGGCGTCCGCCAAGCGATCATTAAACTTAAAATATTCGTCTGTTGCAAACCATGTTTCTCTTTTCTTGATAAAACGTTAGTATGTGTATGCACTCAATGAATTCGGAGTTGAAATGGCTTTCGAACGTTAAAATAAGCCGAAAAAGGCAAATCTGTCCAATATTTATCAAGCTGGTCTTCTAATTATACTCATGTTCGAAGAATTTAATTTGCCATCAACAGAACAACACGAAAACAAATTCTGAACTTTAGTGATGTGTGCGGAAACATTTTTACCATCTCAAACTGGCTCTTTATAAGGTGGCGAGATTGTTTAATTTGAAACTTGGTTAAGTTGGGGGTATTCACAAGTTGCTGTGTTGATAGTTTAAGTCGATGTTTTTGTAAATTTCGCTCCTTATGCAGTCAGCATAACTAATGTTAGACTAATGTTAGACATACAACAATATGACTATTATGGTCTTGTGACGAAACAAGCGGGCCTCAAGGTCCTTATTCATCACCACGAGTCGCCACCTATGGTCGAGGAGCTAGGGTTTGCTGTGGGGTCTGGTACGAGTACCTTTGCAGCGGTCAGAATAGAACAGTACCGCAAGAAAATTCTAACCGACGGCAGGAGAGCATTTAAATGGTCACACTACACTATTTAGTATAAATTGTATAGTCCTTAAGGGGGAAGACTCTTAAGACGGATTCCGCTCAACGTTCGAGCAATTAGTGCAAAAAATATTTACTAAAAAACTACTCATAGCACGGTAACATTTTAAATGCTATTTGAAACATCTCACTCTAGTTCACTTGCCCAAGTGACCCCGCGATGAAATTCTCAAGCATTCTCAAGAAAATTAATTTCAAATCTCGTAAAAGTATGCTAAAAACGGGCGCCATTTTGTTTTGAACTGACATGAAGCGTCTTTTTAATTGAAATATGGATAACTTCAAATCCAATTTTCTCTCGCGGGGTCAGCTTGGGAGCAAAAATAACGATAAGTTCTTCTTATCTGTTCTCAAAATGTGACAGTGCTGCAAGTGTTTTTTTGGTAACTTAATTTTTGCACTTACTGCTCGAACGTTGAGCGGAAATCGTCTTAAATACCATGTTGTTGCTATGGAAAGTTCCTAATCATCATATTTCGTAAACCCCAACTTTCACAGATAAGCTGCTTGGCCATGTTTGTTCGATGGGAAAGGTGTTCAAGATATTCAAGTCATAACCATATTTGACAGGTCACGTGGCCTGAGCAGAAAAAAAGCCTAAAACTCAAACGGCATACAGTTTTGGTTACTGAAAACAGTGCCAACATTTAACGACTATAAAGATGCAAAACGTGACCTATCAATTTCTAGAAATTCACATTGTTATAGCAGTTATGACGTCATAAGTACGAACATTATACATTTTGTACCTACATTTTTCTTTTCTTTGTAACAACAGTAATGCTTACGTCAGATTGTAAAGAAGATTGATTTAACTCCGAATTGCGAAAAAAATCGGAACGCTACCGCCTTTCCTCGGAGTTTTAGAGGTTTTTCTTTTCAATGCGCGGTTGGGGACTGGCACTAGCTACGCACGCCCGATGTCGATTTTTAAAATTCAGATTTCATCCTCATACATTTCACTAATCTAGTGGCAAAAAACGCTGCAAAACAGCATGTGACAAAATACCATCCACAAAAATCCCTCAACAACAATGCCAGATCTGTAGTTAAGGGATCCCCCCCCCCCCCCAATAAAATCGAAAGCTAAAAACATCCTGATGTTCAGCACCACAGAAAGTACTGCCGAAAGGATTTACTGGACTCAAATAATACACTAATCAGTGCCAAATGATTGCACTGGTAAGTAGCTTTCATTTCAAAAATCATACTTTGGGATTTTGTCCGCGCAAGCTGAACATTCTTTTGGTCACGAACGTATGAAGTTAGATCTGCATCACATAACATAAGATTTTACTCTGGGAGGAAAAGGATCAACTTTAGGTTCCTTTTTTCTGAGATCTTTTTTACTTCTGAAATGCTGCAGGTACAAAACCTCAAATCGCCGTTCGAGAGCAACTGCAGTGAGTCGCTGATAACCAATCTTCTGTCTGTTGGCGTGCCAAACGAGATACTTGGTTGAAACATGTGGCTGTGTGGACGTCAAATTGCCATGTAAGTAATACGTGACGTTAAATATGTGCACGTGTTGACTGAAAGATCACCCGCTACTTTTTCGCTACTAGTTCAATTTCTGTTCTCCCTATACAAGCTGCCGTCATGGTAGCCTGTAACACGTTACCGTCATGTTAGTTCTGAAACCCGAGGGATGCCATATAAGAATGGCTGAAGGTGGTCCCCTTTTAGAGGTTTAACTGCGGATTTTGGTTTCACTTAGGGTGCTAAAATATAAAATGACCACTGTTAGAATTATCCTCGGGAATTTTTGGTTAGAAATCTGAAAAATTTGTAAGGATAACTAACTTCGTGTTAGAAATAGTGCCTCTTTTAGGGGTAAAGGTAAATTTGAGCCACGTCGTTTGGGGCTACTAACAAAGTTTCCAAAGAGCATCCTGACATTTTTTTGGGCGGGGAGTAGTGCGCCCGGGACGGTGGGGGATGGGAGAGGTTAAGATCTGCCGTTACTAATTCCAAGAAACTTTTGATCTTCTCTTTGCCTAAGCCAAGATCAGATATTTTAAGCAAATCAATCTCTTATCAGGCTGCTGCCTTGTGGAACTCCTTAGACAATAGCACAAGAGCTGCTGACAGTTTACCTAGTTTTAAGCAACTTATTAGGAATTTAAAGTGGAATGTTTAAGGTACAACGAGTTGATAGTTAATTTTATTGTTTTTGTAATAGTAGTATATTTTAATGTTTTTTTTCTTTTTAGAAAAGACCACATCAGCTCTGCTGTAACTAGTTTTTATCGTGTATAAATAAATGCTTATTATTATTATTATTATTATTATTATTATTATTTGGTAAATTCAGGTCAACTGTGCTAAGTTTGGATGAAACTCTTCAAGGCTAATACTTAAATGTAACATTTTTTAAATAAATGGCAAATCTCCGTTACTTCATTGAGGACTATACGTAATTATTTAATGCCCTTTTATTATTGTAATTGTGATTTCATTAAGTCCTGTTTTTAGCAACAACATTTTTGTAGATTTGAGTCTTCTGGTTCTAGTGGTAATCTTTGAGTGAGAACCACTGAGTCTTCAAAATGAAAAAGTTGATGCACATTGGCTCTTTCTAGCTTCAGAGAACGCCAAGGAATGCGGTGTCAGTCAAACCGCAACCTGTGTTTTCCCTGAGAACGGTAAGGACGGTTGTACAGTCCAGGCACTCCTCTTGTTATCAAGTTGCAACAGATGTGTTTTCCCTCAAAACAGTGGCACAGTCTATTCTCTCCTAACTAAATGCCTACATAAGCAAAACCTACATAAGCATTTGACGATTATTTATTTACAACCGATTCTTGATTGTTCCTCAGTTTGAGATATTACACTACGAGGCGATTCCTCACACTTGCTTCGCTTGCTATAAGAGTTGAATACACATTTAGTACTAAACTGGCGAATAGTCCATTCCTTCCACCATCCCCTCCCGTTCCCCTCGTTCTCGTTCTCGTTAAGGCCCCGTCAATAAAAACGATATAAAAACGCTGTTGTAAACAAAAGTACAAACTTAAGGTACTTTTTAGGCCAGTTGGAAGTAAATTCACCAGTGTAAACAGGGCCTAAGCTTGTGTCTTTCAAGATTTAGAAAAAAATTAATTTATTATTTCTCTGTAGAGAGGTTTTACAAAAACATCGGCAGTAAGTGTAATTGTGCAATATCCTGCGAGTCCATCTCGTTCAAACCTGTCCTGTCCAACGCGAATTTCCCAAGCGAAAACGTCGTCCTTGAGATGATCAAGCAATCTGCAGGAAATGCTTCTGAAGAAGTCAAAGTGGTTACCCGTATGCATATCAGGTAAAAAACCGAATAAGAAGGTTTGAATCTTTCTGTTCACTTAAAAAACTGGTTACGAGTCTTTGGACGATACCCTCTCGTGTCCTCATTAAAAATGTAGGGATTCATGTTTACAAATATCGTCATGTCATACCGGTTTGTTATTCTTTGCGTTGTGGTTCTTGAAAGCTATCGTGCGGTGCTTTCTTGGTGTAGTGCTACACAAGGTGTTCTATCTTTTCGAGTCAGCGGATAAAATCGTAATGACAACTGTGGTACTGCTCATTACTTCTAACAAGGTGGTTGTAATTTTGTTATGCTGTGGATGAAATCCTAGTGTTTATATTCCCCGTGGGGAAGGGAAGTACTTCTCCAAACGTTTTTGTGGGGCGTGTAACCCACCTCCAAAAACCCTTTTCCGTTTCCAGACCAAAATATATGACTTTCCAGTTCCCGCCGATGCAGCACCAAAGTTTCATAAGATACTTACCTCTTTGTTTATAATTGATTGAGCGACTGAATGCACGTATGACTGAACGACTGAGAGACTAACCTTGTTCTTTTTTTTTTTGTTAATAACAGCCAAACATCTTGGAACTGAACGTGTATTTCCAAGACCTTAACATCGTGGTCATGAAACAACAACCAGCCTATGGCACCGAAAGTCTTCTTGGTGAGTCAACGCTATCAACTTTTTGTAGCGGAGCTCCTTTGCAGCCGAAAGCTGCAGAGCAGAGCACCATGCATGAGGAAACTTAGTTGCCTATAAATCCGAGAAATTTTGTTTCTGACGTCAGCGTCCGTCCATCCGTACAAACTCTGTGGGAGAGGGAAGGGAGACCCAAAGCAACCGACAGAGGGTGGAAAATGCCATCTTTTCTTGGCGGGAAATCTCGCGGAGCTTTTGAGCAACCGGCGTTTTTCTCGGGGCGGTACGCGGCTCTTACAAGGTCTTCTCTGATTTGCTGAGAAAACAATAGAACAAACAACAATACAATGGACCCTAGCCCTGAAAACAACAGAGCTGCGTGATACCAAGGTCCAATGAAATTAGAGGTTATTAAGAGCTGCGTGGTAGTAGTAGTAGTAGTAGTAAAAATCTATTTAAACACGGAAAATCATCAGTTAATTAAGCTTAATTAAGTAAATAACTAAAACTAATTACAACTGCTTTACATGATTGCCGTGTGGGAATCCGATATATCAGCTATCTTCTTAATAATTTGCTTAAAATTATTAACAGATACAGCATTTTTTAGGCATTTGGGTAAGTTATTCCATAACATAGCCCCGCTGTAAGAGAAGCTCCGTTTCAAATAGTTGGTGTTTGGTTTGGGTAGCGTCAGCTTTCCCTCAGAGTCTCTCAAGTTATAAACAGAGTGACGCTGAGAGAAAAGACTTTGAAGATAATCTGGGGCAAGTCCATTCATAGTTTTAAACATCATCAAGGCTTTCTGTTTCTTTCGTCGAAGAAATAGCCTCTCCCAGTCGAGGGTGGACAGAAGGTGGTTTGAGCTTGTATCAAAGGGTGATTTAGTAATAACTCTGGCTGCACGATTCTGTAATTTTTGGAGCTTTTCACTCAAGTAACCACTCAAACAGTCCCAGACAGGGCTGCAGTAATCAAAATGTGGTATAATTAAAGCGTTATAAATTTGAATTGCAGTTTCTTTCGATATAAAGGGCCGCACTCGTTTAAGGGCACCTATAGCCGAAGAGACTTTCTTGCAAATCTCTTCAACGTGTTTACACCAAGAGAGATGAGCATCAATGAAAAGACCCAAGGATTTAGTATGATCAACTCTCTCGATAATTTGGTCATCAATTCTGATTTCTACGTCGTCACATTGAGCAGATAGTCTTTGCCTTGATCCAATAATCATTAACTCTGCCACCTTCGCTTTTGAAAAAAAGTTCTTTTAAAAGTTTAGCTTGTTTAGCAAAACGATTCAGTTTGACAGAAGTGAAGTTTTAAACTTGAGAAAAATATCAAATGTATATAAAGTTCAATAGAATACTCAGTTGTCTTTTTGGTAGAAGGAGAAAAGTTCAAGTTACGAGCTTTGCCTTCGAGGACTTTATCCTTGTTGTCGGTTCTTCTGCGCACTCGGCGAACTCGGTCGGCACATTGCTTGAGTTCGCAGCATTTGACAGTGGTCCCGACGCCAAATATAGCAGAGCTAGTGCCTTCTGTTTTTTTCTGTCGATCCACAACCATGCTTTTTGCGGCGGTCCAAACACATTTTCCCCGGAAAACACCAGCGTGTTTATGTCGATCGGCATCTGCCGTGGCGTAGTGGTCTTCGTGCCTTCCTGCTATGCTGGCGGACCGGGTTCGGTTCCCAGCGAACACCCTTTTTTCTTTTTTTCTTTCGTTTTTTTTAATTTAACAACTTGAATGGGAGTATTTTAAAAAATTAAAAACTACCAGCAAAAAACGTGAATCTTGGCTAAATCAATTTATTATTTTAGAAAAAAAAGGAATCTGGTTTTTCTAAGAAAATCATCCAGATGTATCAATTCTGCCCAATATCGCTCTTGCATGAGACTGCGACGAAGTAAAGAAAACAAGCGTATAATCTTGCGCATAATAATCTGTGGTCCCGACGATATTTATTGAGGACCACTCTCATCCACACGCCCTCACCAGACAAACTGACAATTGTTGTGAACAAGTTACATATACTTGCTGCTTTTCCCTCAGGTGAAATCGGCGGCCAGCTTGGTCTGTGCATTGGGGCCAGTCTCTTGTCTCTGTTGGAATTTTTTGACGTCATATTCAGCTTAATAAAGATACGGTTGGGATTTACAGGATAACTTCCCGGCAGCGCATCTACACGAAACATTTTTCTGTGATAAATTACACTAAGTTATGATTGCCCATGGTAATTATTAATGAGAAGAGAAGTTGGGTGCCTTCCATTTTAATTGGATCCTAAGCGAGTTCTGATCCTAAGCCGGACCTGATCTGATCGTAATATCTGGTCTGTTTTAATTAGAATCAGATCTGAGATCAACGAAACAGTGCCTGTGACACATTTTAACACAATCACTGAAGAAATGAGAAGTTGGTTTGGGATTTGATTGCACGTTAACTTCGTGAAGAGAGATTTGGCCATTACAAGGTGATGCGGTCAAAAGGGGAAACAACAGGGGAACGTTACTACATACAACTAGTTTTTTAAAACAATATGTAATGTGGAAATAGCAAAAGGGTTACGATATACAGCCTGTAGCATTTTTCTGAAAAAGGTGGACTTATAGCAAAAAGTAGAAAGTTAATTAAGTTTAATTGTGATGCCACTCCCCATTTCAACGTCAATGTTCGCAGAACGTAATCCCAAAATTCGCGCAACATCAACATTAATAAGTGGGGCAGGGCGGGAATATGAATATGATAATACTAAAAATTTATCGTTGTGGGTCAACAGTTGGAGGAGCAAAGCGGAAGCAGACAAACAGCAAGTAGGATCGTGCAGCTGGAACGCTATAGAAGCGGTAGCCAGGGACATCGTGGCACGGGGACAGAAGATTTGTTGCCTTTTTGCGGGATGAGCGATAGCTTCTTCCCAGTGGCCATCCGAGACATCTGAGGACATGTCAAATTTACCTGCAGGATTTTATCATCAATGACTATATTTTTTTAACTTGAATGAACAAATTTTTGAGCCTGAGGGAAAGGGTACAACTGACAGGATGAATTTGAAAACTTCCGATAACATCCGCCCTCGATTATAAACAACAGTTATATTCTTATTTGCACGGTTTTGTACTTGTATGAAGCTTTCTTAGGGGAAACAAAATAATAATGAAAATAGTTCGTATAGCACATGTTCAAATGCGTTGACAGTTCCACTGAGATGTGATGGGGGGACTTTAAATGCCTCGTCCCCAGGCGCCGGTATAACGCTGGTAAACAGGGAGCGTGGGGCGTTATGGGAAGGATGCACAACGCACGGGCACCACCATACAATAAGGAGGGACGCCTAGGGACGAGGCAGGGACTTCAACATGCGAAGGTGCAAATGGCAACTGCTATCACAGCCTGCATATACGTAGCGTTTCTTACGATATTGGTTTTCTCGTGAAATTTAACGTGGAATTCACTCGTCATACAATCAAATTTTTTTTTCGAATTGACGATTTCTGCTTGCATAACGGTGCAAGTTTGCTGCGTTTTGATGTAATATATCAAACACGAGAAAGAGTGTTTCATCAGGATATCCAAACCCCGAGAAGTGGGTTGAAAAAGCAAGGCACAGCCGAGTTTTTTTTTCCCGAGTTCGAGGAGTTTGAATACCTGATGAAACACTCTTTCGAGTTTTTGATATGGCTTCTCAAACCATTCATAATTCTTGGAGAAATTCAAAGCAAAAGTTCGCAAAATTTTATGCTAATTAAGATCCGGTATCCAAACCACCGTCACGGTAGTGATTTCCTTTGTTTTCTCTTTATGAATTATTAACTCTTTCCCGTCAAGACTAGTATCTTCCCGACGTTAACGTCGGGAACCATTGAACCACTCCTGATGTCATCATTTTTGACGTTACCAAATTGTTTTGATAAGCAGCTAATACAGCAAGGACAGATCCATCAATATGTGTGTCCATTTTGAATATCGACTAAATTCTGGTAGAGCTATACCAGAAAAAACGTGTCCAATTTTGGGTGCAAAGTTGGGGGAAAATAGGCCAAGTCACCTAGTTGATCAATGTTCCATTTCCAGGTTTTTTGAAGGACTGAGGCCAAAACTTTTCCAGTGGATAGAAAGGGAATAAGGTGTAGAAGATAAAGAGAAAAGAAAGGGAGAGAAAAAGGAAAGCAAAAGAAGCGGGGAAAAAATTGGAAATGAATCAGCAAAAAAAAAAAAAAAAAAAGAAGTCCAAATTTTGGCTTATGCGCATGCGTGAAATCAAAATATTGTACAATTTACAACAGAAGCTGGCTCAAAATCTAGCTAAATTGTAAGAAAACGCTTTTGTAGCAAAGTTTAGTGGCATTTGGCAACATAGCACTCAAAAAACGGCTTTAACGGTAAAAAATGCGTTTTTTAAGGGAAAAAATCGGACGGGAAAGGGTTAACGAAAAGGACATTTTGTTTCAAATATGTTTTTTTTTTCATTAAACCTGATAAATCAACCAAAATCAGTCTCAAACGAGTAAGATTTGTCATGATAAACGATTTGACATATTTTAGTTAACTCTTTCCCGTCAAGACTAGTATCTTCCCGACGTTAACGTCGGGAACCATTGAACCACTCCTGATGTCATCATTTTTGACGTTACCAAATTGTTTTGATAAGCAGCTAATACAGCAAGGACAGATCCATCAATATGTGTGTCCATTTTGAATATCGACTAAATTCTGGTAGAGCTATACCAGAAAAAACGTGTCCAATTTTGGGTGCAAAGTTGGGGGAAAATAGGCCAAGTCACCTAGTTGATCAATGTTCCATTTCCAGGTTTTTTGAAGGACTGAGGCCAAAACTTTTCCAGTGGATAGAAAGGGTATAAGGTGTAGAAGATAAAGAGAAAAGAAAGGGAGAGAAAAAGGAAAGCAAAAGAAGCGGGGAAAAAATTGGAAATGAATCAGCAAAAAAAAAAAAAAAAAAAGAAGTCCAAATTTTGGCTTATGCGCATGCGTGAAATCAAAATATTGTACAATTTACAACAGAAGCTGGCTCAAAATCTAGCTAAATTGTAAGAAAACGCTTTTGTAGCAAAGTTTAGTGGCATTTGGCAACATAGCACTCAAAAAACGGCTTTAACGGTAAAAAATGCGTTTTTTAAGGGAAAAAATCGGACGGGAAAGGGTTAATGAGTTTGAGAACGTCACGGTAGGTGCCTTTGACACAAATCAGTACCTACGTTACAAGCTGTCGTATAGATCGGTCATATGACGTCACGGCGGCCATATTGGTGTATCAAGCCAGTCCTGTGGGAGTTGAAGTCTTTTCTTATGTAAACACTTTCTTCTGTTGCAATAAATTTACATAGCTGCTGGTCACGTGAGTGAAAACGCTCTCTTAGGTTATCATTATTAAAGAGTTAGCTATATATCATTCTAGTGCTAATGTGAATACACTGTATTCAGGGTGGATGATTGTTCCGTGAAGCTACAATGTACCGTTTCAATTGCTAACTGGTCGAAGCTGTAAATCTAAACTACCAGGGTAATCTTACGTCACGTGGTGTTTTCAGTGTTTGTTGACAGATGATTGTCGATGCATCATTAAAGAAAATTAATAGTCCGCACCTCTTTTCTTCCATAACTTAACGTAGAATCAATCTTTTTTCCTTAAACGTTTTGTAAAAGAGAGCTTTAAACAAGATCTATCTGAAAAGGGCAAACAGTTTTGGGGTAAATAAAAAAAAACAACAAAAACAAAAACATCCCCCTCCCGGTGCCAAACGGCGGGAGGGGGAGGGGGGAGGGACAAGTTATGATCGCTTTTTGTTGTTCCTGATTGGTTGAAACAGTTATTTGTCTGCTCTGATTGGTTGAGGCAGATTGCACGAGTTTTTGGTCATAATTATTATGCTAAGCAATCTGAAAACCAAATCAAACGCAAACGCATCAGCACAGTCAGTATTGAATCGAAAAAGCTGCGTTATCCTCGTCATGAAAGAATTTCACCCAGAAAGAAACCAAGGTGGGATTGAAGAACCGTCCAAGGGTGCTACTATAAAGCAAAAATGGAACAACTACGTTGAGAGTGCAACCTTGCATGGAATGCAACACGTATTTTCAAGTCCAACGACTTTGCGAAGAATCGTTTGGGCTTTGTTTCTTTTTTCCGGAATTGGGTATTTTTCGTTTCAATGCACAGTGCTGGTGAAGAAGTATTTCAGTTATCCAGTTAACACAAAAGTAACTCTGGAACACGAGTCATCGCCTGAATTTCCAGCCGTCACTATCTGCAATTTTAACATGTTTAGACAGTCGGTTATGGATGCGCAAGATTTTAAAGAAGTTGTAAAATACGCACAGAGAGACAGAATAGACAACTTGATTGGATTAGAAGTAAATGCAAGCAAAATTGATTGGAGGCGGTTTGAAAATGTTAGCATGTTTGACGTTTACGCTGATGGAGGGCATCAAATGAAAGAAATGCTAATTAATTGCTCTTGGATTGGAAAACCTTGTACCCATCACGATTTCAGACCCGTTTTGACGTCTATGGGTCTTTGCCACACTTTCAATTCAGGTAAGCTGTCTTTGAAGACCAGTTTATCACCTTTTCTTTTCAGTCAGAAGTGTTGGAAAGTAAATCGCTTGTCTACGACTTATACTGATGCAGCGATCATTCCATTTTCAAAGCCTCCCAACGCAGCAGTTTACGTGCGCTTTGTGAAGATTTAGTTTATTTTAAATCATACTTTTACTAGTTTGAAGATTTAGCGTACTACTTAGTTTAGCGACATGAAAGATTTTTTGACAGTTTTAAACAATTGTCGTCACTTTTTGAACAAATATTCAATTTAGCAAGCACTTAAATTAGCGCTTTTACCTGAGATCGTTACTGAAATTCGCTAATTTAAGTAGTGGCTAACAATAGTAATCTTAAGGTATAAACGCTGTTTATGAAACGAAAAGCGCTAACACAGATTAAATTCTAAACAGCGAAGGGGTTTTATTTTAGTTGAAAAAATTGTGTAAAGTTGTTGTTTTTTTTGCACTTACCATCTTCAACAAACTAGACTGCAAGACATTCCCTTTCACAAACTGTTCACACGTAGTTATTAATTATTAAAAGACGTCCACCAAGCAGTCATTAAAATGGAAAAATTTATGTTGCAAATCCGAGTGTTTCGCTTTTTCTTGACAAAACGTTAGTATGTATATGCACTCAATTAATTCAAGTTGAAATTGCTTTTAAATGTTAAAATAGACCACAAAAGGCAAATCTGTTTTAAAATTATAAGTTGGTCTTCTAAATATAACTTGTCCCTGAAGCATTTGAGTTGCAATCAACAGAACAACATGAGAGCAAATTGAGAACTTTGGTGATGTGTGCGGGAACTTTAATTAATTAAAAAGTCTTGAAAGTAATTGTACCTGACCTAAAAGTCGTCATTTTTACTCTGACGAAGGCAGTAGAAAGGCTGCCGAAAATTCAGTATCTCTATACCTTTAGGTCAGATACAATTAGTTTTTCAGAGTTTTTATCAAGGACACTGACCGCCCAAACAGTATTTAGTTCATTAGTTAGCACCTGTTTAAGGGAACGTTTTAATTTATTACAACCATCTCAAATCGGCTCTTGTAAGGTGGCGAGATTGATAATTGGAAACCTAGTAAAGTCCGGGGTGCTCAAAAGTTACTGTGCTGATAGAAAAAGACGTGTTTGTTAAATTTCGCTTCTTATTCAGTGAGCATTGACCATTCATGATGTAAAACAAGGCTGGCAAATGTTTTAAAAAATTACTTTAGTTTTTGTCTCTTAAACACAACGCTCTAAATAAGCGTTGCGTCCACATGCAAGGTGGAACTATCCATAAAAAAAAGAAAGAAACGACAGGGCGCTAAATCGAGAAAATACGTTATGTAAATATGCGGGACAATTTATTTTTTATGCAGACTTTTGAATCCCTTAACTGTTCCTTCTCGCCCTATTTTACATAAGGCCACATTTTCTTCAATGCTATATTAAAAGTTTTAAAGATGCTTGTCAAGCATACTTTATGTGAAACGGATAAACTTATTGCCAGGACGTAAATTCGAAGAATGCTTGGTTTCCCTATTTATAAGGATGCTTTTAACCTTTCTTCTGTCAGGTCAAGACGGCAGACAAATCTTAAAAGTGAACAACGCCGGAGCTACGTTTGGTTTACGTCTTGTATTAGACATACAACAATATGATTATTATGGTCTTGTGACGAAACGAGCGGGCCTCAAGGTCCTCATTCATCATCACGAAACGCCACCTATGGTCGAGGAGCTTGGGTTTGCCGTGGGGCCTGGTACGAGTACTTTTGCAGCGGTCAGAAGGGGAAAGGTGCGTGACGGTCGATAGCTCGGTACCAATAAACTGACAAAATCTCCAAACCTTTTACTTGCAAGAAACCAAAAATAGAACAGTACCACAAGAAAATTCCAACCGACAGCGGGAGAGCATTTAAATGGTCACACTCTGTTAGTATATGAATACAATCAAAAGTTAAAAACGTCCTGATGTACAGCACCACAGAAAGCACTGCCAGAAGGATTTCCTAGACTCAAATAATACAATAATCAGTGCCAAAGGATTGCTCTGCTGAATAGCTTTCATTTCAAAGATCATACTTTAGGACTTTGTCCGCGCAAGCTGAAAATTCTTTTGGTCACGAACGTATGAAGTTACATCCGCATCACAGAACATAAGATTTGTATCTTGCAAGAAAAGGATGAACAATTCATTTTTTTCTTGACGTGTTTCTCTGCTTCTGAAATGTTACAGGTACACAACCTCAAATCGCCTTTCGAGAGCAACTGTACTGATTCGCCGATAACCAATCTTCATGGCTACACTAAGTACACGACTTCTGCCTGTCTGTTGGCATGCCAAACGAGATATTTGGTTGAAAAATGCGGCTGTGCGGACGTTAAATTACCACGTAAGTAATGAGTGACGCCATGATACGCTTCTGGTGATGTTAAATATGTGGACGTTTTGACTGAAAATCCACCGCTACTTATGAAAAAGTTAGAATATTTCACAAGTTCAATTTCTGTTCTCTTTGTACAAGCTGCTGTCATGTTAGCCTCTTCCTGGCTCTCAGATACTAGACTTTGCGCGAAAATTGGAAAGGGTACAAAAAATAAGACAAGCGGGATCTGGGTAAAGGGGGAGGGGGTGCCTTGTCTCTCCTAATCCCCCGCGCGTTTTTTGCCCTCGTTTCTCAATTCACGTTTCCCCCACTATATCGGAGCCCTGTAACAGGCTACCGCCATGTTAGTTCAGACACCTGGGGGATGCCATATAATAAGCTTTTTTTGATAAATGGGCAGATCTCCATCACTACAATGAGACTATACGTAGTTGTAATCAAATTATGTAAGATTTGAGTCTATCCGGTTTTAGTCGTAATCTAAAACTGAGAACCACCGGGTCTTCAGAGTCGAAAAGTTGATGCATTTTGCCCTCTTTCTAGCTGCAGAGAACGCCGAAGAATGCGGTGTTAGTCAAGCAGCAGCCTGTGTTTTTTCTGAAAACGGTAGGGACAGTTGAAGAGTTCAGCCTCTCCTATGGTTATTGTCCTGTTGTCAACGCCTACATAAGCAAAACATACGTATCCATCTGACCATTATTCAGTTACAACAGATTCTTGAGTGTTTCTCGATTTGAGATCTCAATGCAACGATTCCACAATCGACACTGATAGCCAAAAAGATAAGTTCTTCTCCTTTTCAATCGTTTCGCTCGCTATAAGAGTTTAATACACATTTAGTACTAACTGGTGAAGGGTCCATTCTTTTGACCATCCCCTCCCCACTCCCCTTGTTCTTGTTAAGGCTCCGTCAAGTGAAAATAATAATATATAGATTTAGCCAAGCCTAGAAGCGGAGCCCCCCCTTTTGTATCTTTTTTTTTTTTGCTGGCACTTATTAATTTGTAAAGTTACTCTCATTCAAGTCGTTAAATTAAAAAAAAAAAAAAAAGAAAAAAGAAAAAATCCCGAACTCGGCTCGACGGCGTCATAAGCCGGCGATTAGTCCACTAGGCCACGAGTGTTTGTTGCTCTCTTCCGATGTTAATTTTACTATTTATTTCTTTTTTCATGACAAGCTGCCTAAACACCTGCCTGGTGTTTTTCCTGGCAAAATGTGTTCGGCCCGCTGCAAAAACCATGGTTGTGGACAGAAAAAACCAAAAAGCACTAGCTCTGCTATATTTGGCGTCGAAACCGCTGCAAAATGCTGCGAACTCGAGCGGTGTGCCGACCGAGTTCGCAACAGAACTGGCAAAGCAATAAAGACTTCTATAAAAACTCTGGTGTAAACGACAGTGCAATGGTACTTTTTTGGCCATTTAAAGTAAATACACCAGTGTAAACAGGACCGAAGCTTGCGTCATTCAAGATTTAGAATAAGAAAGCTTATTATTTCTCTGTAGAGATGTTTTACAAGAACATCGGCAGTAAGTGTAATTGTGCAAAACCCTGCGAGTCCATCTCGTTCGAACCTGTCCTGTCCTACGCGAATTTCCCAAGCGAAAACTTCGTCCTTGAGATGATCAAGCAATATTCAGGAGATGCTTCAGAAGAAGAGAAAGCGGATAAACGTATGTGGATCAGGTAAACTTAATAAGAAGCTTTGAATCTTTTTGTACAAGCAATAAAAAAATGGTTATCAGTCTCTGGATGAAACCCTCTCGTGTCGTTATTGAAATTGACGGGAATCATGTTTACAAATATCCGTATTAACGGCCGGGTTGTTATTCTTTGCATTAAAGGCCGTTTTTATACTAGAGACGGATAATCCGTCTCGAACAACCTTGGGCAAAGAAAGTTATGCGCCTCAGTATAAAGACGGCCACAAGACGGATTATGCATCTAGACGAAGTAACTTTAGTAGTTCGTCTTGGAAGACGCACAACCGAAAATAGTTCGACTAGACGCATAATCTGTCTTGTGCCCGTCTTTATGCCAATTAAGGGGAGCAGGGATGACGCAGTGGTGAGAGCGCTCGCCTACCACGAATGTGGCCCGAGTTCGACTCCCGGTCTCGGTGTCTTGTGTGGGTAGAGTTTGTTGTTGGTTCTCGTCCTTGCTCCGAGAGGTTTTTCTCCGAGTACTCCGGTTTTCCCCTCTCCTCAAAAAACAAACACTTCCAAATTCCAATTAGATCTGGAGTGGAGTGCACGAACACTTTCAGACGAGGTCTTCAGAGCTCCTACTTGTTTCTTAGTTAAATCAATTACATAATTTCTCAATTACGTTACAGATGCATAACCAGACGAACTAACTTTCTTTGCCCAAGTTTGTGCCACACGGATTATCTGTATCTAGCACAAAAACGGCCATTAATGCTGATGATATCTAGCAGTGTGATAGTTCAATTGAAAGCTATTTCTTGGGGCACTGTTTAAGGTGCTACACACAGTGGTTCTATATTTTGAGTCTGCGGATAAATTCGTAAAGACAACTGTGGTACTGCTTATTATGTTTTTAAGATAGTTGTAATTTTTTATGCAGTAGACTAAAATCTTACAGTGTTGCTATTCCCCGTGGGGAAGGGAAGTACTTCTCCAAATTCTTTTGTGGGACGTGTACCCACGTCCTAAAACCCTTACCCATTTCAGACCAAAATATGGGATTTTCCAGTTCCCCGCCGATGCAACACTAAAGTTTCATAGGATACTGACCCCTTTGTTTATAATTGATTGAGCGACTGAATGCACGTATGACTGGACGACTGAGCGACTCACCTTGTTCTTTGTGACTTTTAAATAACAGCCAAAACATCTTGGAACTGAACGTGTATTTCCAAGACATTAACATCGTGGTCATGAAACAACAACCAGCCTATAGCACCGAAAGTCTTTTTGGTAAGTCAAAGCTATGAACTGCACATCATTTTTATATTTTACAAAAAAAAAATGGAATCTGGTTTTCTAAGAAAATCGTCGAGGTGGATCAAGTCTGCCCAAAAACGTTCTTGCAGAAGACTGCGACAAAGCAAAAAAAAAACAAGCGTATAATCCTGCGTATAATAATCTGTGGTTTCGAGCACAAACATCTACAACCTCGATGCACTTTACACTTGTCTCTTAATTTTGCTTAATAATCAGCTCAGGTCGTATCAGCACTTGTAACCGACGATATTTGTTGAGGACTACTGCCATCCAAGCGCTCTCACCGGACATACTGACAATTGTTGTGAACGAGTTACATATACCTGCAATTTTTCCCTCAGGTGAAATCGGCGGCCAGCTTGGTCTGTGCATTGGGGCCAGTCTCTTGTCTCTGTTGGAATTTTTTGACGTCATACTTAGCATAATTCAGATACGGTTGGGATTTACAGAATAACTTCCTGGCAGCACATTTACACGAAACATTTTTTGTGATAAATTACGCTGAGATATAATTGTCAATGATAATTACCGTATTTACTCGATTAAGCGCCGTGACGCTCTTTAAATTTTTAGTGTTTCAGATGCGGCGCTTAATCGTGGGCGGCGTTTATTTGAGGGCGGCGCTCTCAAACATTTGTAAACGAGAACAAGCAAATGTTAACAACAAAAAATTGAAATATACCCACTTTGAACTGAAAATCTCTGTAATAAAGAAGAATAAATTTCCGAGGTCGGTTTAGATTAAGTCGTACCGTAATTGTTTTTTTATTTTGGCTTCTCCAACAATTCAGTCTGACAATGCTCCTATTAAGCACCGCAATGTTAATCTTTCAGGATTGATTACACTTTCGTCGCAACCTTCAATATTTGCAATTTGCCAATTGAACGATTTTGTACACAACGTATATGAGCGTCAGGGGCACCAAAATAGTGAAGAAAATGCATTTATTTGATGCAAGTTCAATATCAACGTTTAAGTGCACTTTACAGTTTAACTGAAAAGTGATATAGGACTTATAGGACTTGGCATGTAACCGTGCAAATGACAGCCGCCTTCAGTGCATTCAGCATTGTAAAACCAATCATATCAAACACCAGGAATTCTATCAGAACCTTTTTACCCTTCTTGCCTTTTCTTCTTTGTGTTCTTTAATAAAACAGTTTCAGGGTAAGGCAAATATACTTTTCAGTAGGCTCAAGATTCCTCAACTTATTCAGAGCTGGATAAAGTTTTCCGTCTCGGAGGAGTAGTTTTTGCCTTGCGTTGTGACGTGAAGTTCTTTGAGAATTGTATGACTTCTGCTCGCAAAACTATACCAATTTGTGTGGTTTGATTTGCATGTTAGATGCCTTTGACATTTCCACATTAATACGTTTTTCTTTAAAAACGCTTACCTTTGCATGTTTTTTTTGGCGATCGTCTACAGTAAAACGATGAAAAAGGAAACCTTTATTTCTGAAAACAAAGGTTATCGAAATAGCTCTCCAAAAACGGAGGTCTCAGGTCTGCCGTATTGGTGACGACGGGGTAAAACTAAGAAGGCAAAAACCAAGGTTTTCTAAGACCCCAATGTCATGAACACAATTGTACAATGTATACTTGATAAAGAAAC
Organism: Siderastrea radians; assembly: GCA_964017195.1. Taxonomy (NCBI): domain Eukaryota; kingdom Metazoa; phylum Cnidaria; class Anthozoa; order Scleractinia; family Rhizangiidae; genus Siderastrea; species Siderastrea radians. Next base: position 35,042,350 of record OZ024895.1, read on the forward strand.
TGATGAATTTCGACTTAATGCGTTCTTTTTAGTTTTTCGTGTGTTTAAAAGGTGGTGCGAATAGGTAAAACATGTTCCCAGCGCCGCTAATCCACCGTACGGAAAAAGATGGCTGCTGTACATTTTACCACAATACCTTGCGAACCTAACACAGCCAATAGGCACATAAAAAGCCATATTTTTTGCGTAAATTAGACCCTGTGCTAGCAACATTCTAAGTTTGAAGCTTTTAGAACTTTCCTTTGCGCTTTTACGAGCGTTTTTAGGGTTCTTGTTCGCTAAGAACTATGAGTAAATGTACCAGTCGCCATCTTTTTCGGTACGGTGGATTGGGCATGCGTACTGGATAGTGAAAAAGTCCAAGAATAGCCTGTGCATGAAAACGTATTTTTTCAAAACCAGAACCAAAGTAAACGCAACTAAATTATTACAAACCGGCCAATCACAGTAAACATTATTGATGCAAGGAGCTAATAAGGTCTCTAATCCAAAACATGGAACAAGTGCACGTGCCAAGCGCGGGAAAACGCGAGTATGATCGCTTTTAGCAGCTCTTGATTAGTTGAAACAGTGGTAGGCTTGCTCTGATTAGTTAGAGCGGATTGCACGTTTGTTTTGGAACTAATTACGATATGCTAATCACAAAACCAAATCAAACGCAATATGGCATTCGTACTGTCAGCAATGAATAGAAAGCTCCGTTATTCGAACCTGCACTTGGCAAGAAATCAAGCTTAGTACCATATTTTACAGTGAGCGGGAAAAAACCGAGAGCGAAGTTCTCGAGAGAAGCACAGAGCCCCTAGTTTACAACAGCGCCATGAATGGAGTTAGCCCAGAAAGAAACGAAAGTGGGATTCAAGATCCGTCCGAGGCTGCAACTATAAAGCAAAAATGGAACAATTACGTTGAAAGCGCAACCTTACATGGAATGCAGCACGTATTTTCAAGTCCAACGACTTTGCGAAGAATCGTTTGGGCTTTGTTTCTTATGGTCGGAATTGGTTACTTTTCTCTTCAATGTACAGTGCTGGTGAAAAAATATTTCAGTTACCCAGTTTCCACAAAAGCAACTCTGGAACACGAATCATCGCCTGAATTTCCAGCCGTCACTATCTGCAATTTTAACATGGTTAGACAGTCAGTTGTGGATGCGAATAATTTTGAAGATGTTCTAAGATACGGAAAGAGAGACAGAATAGACAACTTAACTGGTTTGGAAGTAAATGCCAGCAAAATCAATTGGAACTGGCTTGAAAATATTAGCATGTTCGACGTTTACGCCGATGGTGGACATCAGATGAAAGATATGCTAATTAATTGCTTTTGGATCGGAGCAAAATGCACCCATCGCGATTTCAGACCCGTTTTGATGTCTATGGGTCTTTGCCACACTTTCAATTCAGGTAAGCTGTCCAAGTTTGTCACTTTCTTTTCTTAGTCACAAGTGTTAGAAAATAAATCGCTTGTCAGACTCTACGGATTATACTGATGCAGCGATCAGTCCAATTTCAGTGCTTGCCAACGCCACGCATCACTTTCCGTGCGCTTTGTGAAGATTTAGTTTGTTTTAAATCATACCTTGAGGTTTCTTTTACTATTTTGAGGATTTAGCGTACTACTTGGTTAAGCGACATAAACGCTTTTTTGGCATTTTTAAACAATTGTCGTCACTTTTTGAACAAATATTCAATTTAGTGAGCACTTAAATTTAGCGCTTTTACAAGAGATTGCTAAATTCGCTAAATTAAGTAATCGCTAACAAAGGCTGTTTATGAAACGAAAAGCGGTAACACAGATTGAATTCTAAACAAGGAAGAGTTTCATTTTAGTTGAATAGCTTGTGTAGAGTTTGTTCTTGTTTTTTTGTTTGTATGTTTTTTTTTGCACTTAGCATCTTCATGCAACAAACTAGTCTGCAAGACATTCCCTTTCACAAACTATTCACTCTTAAATACTAAAAGGCGTCTGCTAAGCAGTCATTAAAATGAAAAAATTTCTTTTGCAAACCATGTTTCTCTTTTTCTCGATAAAACGTTAGTATGCGTATGTACCCAGTGAATTCGAAGTTGAAATTGCTTTCGAACGTTAAAAAAAGCTGCAAAAAACAAACCTAACCTAATTTATCAAGCTGGTCTTCTAATTGTATAACTTGTTCGTCAAAGGAACATTAATTAATTACTTAACACTTATTTAAGGTAATGTTTGAATTTATTATTACCATCTCAAATTGGCTCTTTATAAGGTGGCGAGATTGTTTTATTAGAAACCTGGTAAAGTCGGGGGTATTCACAAGTTGCTGTGCTGCTAGTCAAAGTCGACGTCTTTGTTAAATTTCACTTCTTATCTAGTCAGCATTAATCATTAATGACAAACACTGATGCTGGCAAGTACTTTAATTTTTGTTTCTTAAATGCCGTGCCTTTAATAAGCGTTCGATCCACATGCAAGGTGGAACAATTAATTTTAAAAAGAGAGAAAAAAAGGGGTGCCAAAACGAGAAAATACGGCTTGTAAATGTGCGCGATTAACTAAGTTTCATGCAGAGAATTCCCTTAAATTCCTTCTCGTCCTATTTTACATAAGAACAAGTTCTTCGGTGCTATATTAACAGCTTTAAAAATGCGTTTTAAGTTCTTTATATGAGATGAATAATTTCAGCGCTATGAATCGGCTGTTAATACGAAAAATCCTTGCTCTCCCAATATATAAGGATGCCCTTATCCTCTTATCTGTCAGGTCAAGACGGTAGACAAATCTTAAAAGTGAACAACGCCGGAGCCAAGTTTGGTTTACGTCTAATGTTAGACGTATAACAGCGTGAATGAATGAATGAATAACCTTTATTTAAACACGATAGAAAGTTAAAGCACAATGCTTGTGGGGTCGTGTATTAACTAAATATTACTAAATAGTAATAAACTAATATATTTCTAAATTTCTACTAAATACTTCTATACTAAATTGGATTGTAACTACTTTAAAAATAATTAATTACACAACAATCAGTAACATTTAAAGTCATTGTAATGCCTAGGGAGCGACTGAACCGACTGAGCACTGAAATTAAGCTCCTTAATATAATTATCATTTTTCACTTTTCGATAGAAAACCGAAAATTGGGATCCTGTATTATACGACGAAACAGCATTCCATAGGATGGCCCCCCTATGTCCAATTGGTGATTATTATGGTCTTGTGACGAAATAAGCAGGCCTCAAGATCCTTATTGATCATCACGAGACGCCACCTATGGTCGAGGAGCTTGGGTTTGCCGTGGGGCCTGGTACGAGTACCTTTGCGGCGGACAGAAAGGAAAAGGTGCGTGACGGTCGATAGTTCGGTGCCAAAAAACTGACAAAATTTCCAAACCTTTTACTTGAAAAGAACTCAAAATAGAACAGTACCACAAGAAAACTCTAACCGATAGCAGGAGAGCATTTAAATGGTCACACTCTTTTAGTATAAAGTTTTTAGTCCTTAATAGAATCAAAAGTTAAAAACATCCTGATTTCCTAGACACAAATAATACAATAATCAGTGCCAAAGGATTACCCTGCTGAATAGCTTTCATCTCAAAGATCATACTTTAGGATTTTGTCCGCGCAAGCTGAAAATTCTTTTGGTTACGAATGTATGAAGTCATCAGTGTACCTGCGTCACATAACATAAGATTGGTATCTGGCAAGAAAAGGATAAACATGTAATTCATTTTTTTCTTGACGTGTTTCCTTGCTTCTGAAATGTTCCAGGTACACAACCTGAAATCGCCTTTCGAGAGCAACTGTACTGATTCGCCGATAACCAACCTTCATGGCTACACCAAGTACACGACTTCTGCCTCTCTGTTAGCGTGCCAAACGAGATATTTGGTTGAAAAATGCGGCCGTGTGGACGTCAAATTACCACTTACGTTATAAGTGACGTTAACTGCGTGGACGTTTTAACTGAAAAATCCACCGCTACTTTTGAAAAAGTTAAAATATTTCACAAGTTCAATTTCTGTTCTCTTTGTACAAGCTGCTGTCATGTTAGCCTCTTCCTGGCTCTCAGATAGTAGGGATGTTGGAAAAATTGGAAAGGGAACACAAAAATAAGACGTGCGAGATCTCGGTAAAGGGGGCGGGGACGCCTTTTTTCTCCTTAGCCCCACGCGTTTTTGGCGCTCGTTATCTCAATTCACGCTTTCCACACTATATCGGAGCCTTAACAGGCTACCGTCATGTTAGTTCAGACACCCGGGGGATGCCATGTAATCTTTCTTAATAAATGGGCAAATCTCCATCACTACAATGTAGCCTATTCCAGGTGTTCAGATAGTGGAGCGGGAGCGAAAATATAGCGAGCGAAAGAGCGGGAGAAAACGAGGGGAGACTGCGGAAGAGGACGGGGGAGCGCCTGTGCTCATTCTTCAAATAAATCCGTTCCGGTATACCAGCATGGTATACCGCTCCACTATCTGAACGCCTGGAACAGGCTACTTCAATGAGGACTATACGTAGGTTTTTATTACCCTTTTGTTGTAATTGTCATTTAATTAAGTCTTGTATTTACAATAAAATTATATAAGATTTGAATCTTTCCGGTTCTAGTCGTAATCTTAATCTGAGAACCACTGAGTCTTCAAAATCGAAAGGTTGATGCATATTGCCCTCTTTCTAGCTGCAGAGAACGCCGAAGAATGCAGTGTTAGTCAAGCAGCAACCTGTGTTTTCCCTGAAAACGGTAAGGACAGTTTATCAGGCCAGCCTCTCCAATTTTTAACCGATGACGTCATTATGACGTCAACGGTTGATGCTGTAGACCTAAAAAACACGGCACCGCATGATGTTCGATATACGATATACAGCTGTCTTACATGTATGTGAAGCCGGAGGGTACTCTGTGAGATGCTGGGTAGGGGTGTGCCACTGGGACAATGAAACCCTTACATTATGAGCGAGACATTCCCTTACACTTTGTAGATTAGAGTATGACCCCCGGGCTTTGAAGTGTTTGCATTCGCGAGTCTCGATCAAGAAGAACTATGTAATTAATAATCGAGCTATTTTGTCTACAAACGTTGCTTGTACGTGCGACTAGCTAGGCGCAATGTTAGGCCTCACCAGAAGAATGGAGTTCTGGTTAGGCGGCGTGGAGGTAGCGGGATTGTTTGTGCAAAGTTTGAGCGGAAAGAGCAGCACGACAAGGAGCAAATCAAAACAATTATCACCTCCAATACGGAGACTAACACGCAATAGCTCCACGCAAGACTCGTTTCACACTTTATAGACACAAAAATCGGTTATCGTATTCAGATAACAAAAAACGCATAAATTTATTCATTCCCCGCTTCCTTAGTTAAGTTTCTCCCTTTGTGTAACTCACAAGCGCTGAAAACGAACTTATGACAGTCTCATGAAAGTCTCGTGACTCGCTGTTGAACTTTGTCTCATCACATGTTTGTACGTGACAAAACACCACTTGTTTACACAAAACAGTAGCCTGATCTCACGTCATTTGCTTCTGTTTTCCTTTAGTGATTTCCAAGTAAGGGTTAGACAATGAACGCGAGTGTTCTATGGGATATAGTGTGCCTTCGTTTTTGCGTGCAGATTGTATTTTTGCATTTTAATTTTTTTAGTTCTCACCTTGAAATCACGTTGCTATTTTGTTTGCTTCACCGCGCAGTTTATCGCAGTTGATGCGTAAACAGCCATGAGCCAATACACGGACTGAGGAACTCGAGGCAGTGATTGCCCCACAAGATTTACTAGATTTACACTGGTGAAAGCAGTCTTCTACGCGCTACGACCACCGGCACCAGCAAGTGGGGAACCCGCAGGGAACCCGCAGGGAAAGCCAAGAAACCAAAGACAAGTTCAAGTACAACACTCGTAGTCCGGCAAACGCAGAGAAACAAGTCTGTCCTTCTATTTCAATTAAGGTCTGAACATTTTTTTTTCACGTAAAGCTGTAAAGTAATGGTTTTTCTTTCGATTTGCTTTTTGCTTTGCTATTACAAGATTGCATTTTTTGTTGCTTTTTTTTTTGACATCGCCATTGAAGCTGTTGTTTTTATCGATTTAGTTATAAATATTCACAGAGAATTTGTGCATTCATTAGTAGTTTCTACTTAGTCATTAGTATGCTCTATATAGAGCATACCAATGAGGCTTCCAAACAAAGGAAAACAATGCCTCATTAGTATGCTCTATATAGAACCACTAATGAATGCAGAAATTCTCTGTACCTTTACCCCGCAATTTCCCTGTGCTTCAAAGCCCCCCGCCACTTAACATAATTTAAGACAGTTTATGGAATATAGAGCATTGAAATACTGGACACTGATTGGCTGAGTGGGTGTGACCATGTTCTAAGCGGAATTATTAGCTTTCGTAGGAGAACATTTTGACTTCCAACCAGCTTGACGGAGTCAATTCCGTATTTATCCGGTTGTAAGCACTACAACTGAAGTACGTGCCGAGACCCAAACCGGGTTCTAAAAATAGATGAACTGGGGGGTACTCTGTGAGGTGCTGGGTGGGGTGTGCTACCGAGGCACTGAAACCCTTACCTTTTGAATTTCAGAGGGACACATCCATGCGGCTTATCGATGGGAATACGACCCCCGGGCTTCGAAGTGTTGGCGTTCTCGAGTCTCGATCAACATAATTTTACTCCGAATACGCCGTTTTGTATACTTGACGTCTGGCAGGGTTTAATTCGCGTTGTAGTCCTGCATTTACTTAGCCGTGGTACAAATTTCCGCAACAACAAACACAGCAGAAATTGTACACAAAACGGACTCGTCAGTTTGAGAAAAGTCAGAACGTCTTGGCCGCCACGAATCAGTTCGGCTTACTTCGCGAATTCATGCACATGTAATTTGTTTCTGTCTAGTTTTCTTGTTTTAATTTCCAAGTGGAATTATTAGCTAGCACAATAGTATTAAAGCACTACAAGCCGAGAACGTACCGTGAAAACATTAACTCCTCCATAATAAACGTGTTTGTAAAATAAATTTGGTATATCAAATTTCAACCCGCTTATGCAAATTAGACCGTGTTAACAATGCATTGCTTACCACTAAAAACACTCAGAATTAAGGACCGAAAGCTTTTCCAGCCAAAAATGTTATTCAAATAAACAACGTATTTACTTTTGGCAGAAAAAAACTTTCGATTTTCTTGCTTGCGTGCACACAGGCATATAATTTTTGCAGACACTTCAGGTCTGTTCAATGGTGACCGGTACAGATATCTGGCAAGCGAACGGATTCAAAACCGAAATCCAAAATATATTCCCTACAAAACGCGAAAAAATAAATCAAGTTCACGCGATCGCCTGTTTCAACTGCGTGATCTGTCCGCGTGTTAAGGCGGCTCGCAACAGTTTTTGGGCCTTGGGTGTATCTTTTAAAGTCAAAATTTCGCATAGAAGGTAAACTTCGATTTCCTTGACACCATACCACCTTTTCAATATTTGATCAAAGTTTATTTTTTCACTGGTTTCCTAGCAACAGCTGTCACCATAGCAACGGTAATGGACAACCCCTCATTTTAAACAATGTCGAATATCTCGAAAACTAGTCAGACACTTTGTGACGAAACTTGAACTATTTGAACTACTCAACCTACACAACTTGTATGCGAAATTAGGGAAAAATCTGTAAGAGCGTTTTCATGTAAATCATGATTCATTTTTTACGGGCTGATTTTGGTCATTCCTGCAATTTTCTCTAATATTTCAAGAAAGATAAAACTTAACACTTTCTCTTTTCAGTTGAAGGAACTTTTGTGATATCAAAACATTCTTAATGTACATTGAGCTTTCTAGGTGGCTGCGATTTTAAGATATTTATATTTAAAAACTGCTAAAATTCAGCACAAATCAGCCAAAAAGTTCGTCATTTGCATAAATAGAAATATTTCCCTTACAGATTTTTCTCTTAAATTAATTGCCGTTAGAATAATAATCCTTTTTGATGTTCCAGTGAGTTTTAGGCTGAATAAACATTTCTGTTATTATATAAGAAGGCTGAATCTCGGTCAAGTTTCAGTCGTTATTAACTTTCAACGAGAAACAGTTTTATTTTGTTTTTCCTGGTCTATTTCACGGTTATTCACGTGCAATTAATATTTATACACGCTGCGCTTGTGTCCTCTCGTGCGCTTATAATTCCTTCTCATAATAAAAAAATATATATATATTCGTCTTCTGAGCTTGTTTCTCTTCATTTTTCGGCCCCAGTGTAATTAAATCCGTAATTAAAAATGTTAAAACGTCAGTCAGTATTTAAAGAATAATGGAAAAGAGTCTCCAGGAAGAAGTTTAGAAGACGAAAATTTTTTTTTATTATGAGAAGGAATTATAAATGCACGAGAGGACACAAGCGCAGCATGTATAAAATTGCACGTGAATAACCGTGAAATAGACCAGGAAAAACAAAACAAAACTGTTGCTCGTTGAAAGTTAATAACGACTGAAACTTGTCCGAGATTCAGCCTTCTTATCTAATAACAGAAATGTTTATTCAGCCTAAAACTCACTGGAACATCAAAAAGAATTATTATTCTAACTGCAATCAGTTTAAGAGAGAAAACTGTAAGGGCAATTTAGAAATATTTCTATTTATGCAAATGACGAACTTTTTGTCTGATTTGTGCTGAATTTTAGCAGTTTTTAAATATAAATATCTTAAAATCGCAGCCACCTAGGAAGCTCAATGTACATTAAGAATGTTTTGATATCATAAAAGATCGTTCAACTGAAAAGAGAAAGTGTTAAGTTTTATCTTTCTTGAAATATTGGAGAAAATTGCAGGAATGACCAAAATCAGCCCGTAGAAAATGAATCATTGTTTACATGAAAACGCTCTAACAGATTTTTCCCTAATTTCGCATACAAGTTGTGTAGGTTGAGTAGTTCAAATAGTTCAAGTTTCGTCATAAAGTGTCTAACTAGTTTTCGAGATATTCGACACTATTTAAAATGAGGGGTTGTTCATTACCGTTGCTATTGTGACAGCTGTTGCTAGGAAACCAGCTAGAAATTAAATTTGATCATATGTTGAAAAGGTGGTGTAGTATTAAGGAAATCGAAGTTTACCTTCTATGCGAAATTTTGACTTCAAAAGATACACTCCAAGGCCAAAAAAACTGTTGCGAGCCTCCTTAAGATCATGTTCCAAAAAAGTCACATTACCAACAAAATAATTTCGCGTGACACATGCGTCACACTACAAGCAAAAATAATCCGTGACAATCAAAAGTAGCCTGTCTTGAGGGGAGGGGGTGGCTGTTCACAGGCTAAATCAAAAGAGGAGCGGCTTTGCGAACAAAATTGCAAAAATTATAGAAATCTGGATCAAACATTCAGTCAAACAATTTTTAAAAAGCAAATCAACATTTAAAAGCAACATTTACCGTACTGTAGTGTTTACACTAGAACAATATCAGTAAAGGACGGCAAACGAAAACGCTGCACGTGTACGTAGGATCTAGTAAACCAGACCTAATCAGCCAAAGAAATACACAAATGACAAACATAGCAGCAAGGCTGATCTGACTACGTAGAAAGATTTGACTCTGCAAGACATCAACACGACACTAAATAGAACTTCAACAGAGCAGTAGCGTTTACCCAGGTCTTGTAAAATCTATTTGAACTTCGCGGTTCGGCTTACATTTTAGAGCAAACTTTACAGACTTTAGGTCAGGGTCTCTTGCAAATCGAAACAATCTCAACGTGAAACGGCTTTTCGTTGCTTTAAAGAGCTCCATGTCTTCTTTTGAGAGGCGGATTATTCCTCGGCTTGATTTATTTCCATTTTGAGCTCTTAAATAGAAGTATCTTAATTTTAAGAGAAGAAAAATACATTTCGAAAATCTAGGACAGATCCCATGCGGTAGGCCAAAACTAGGCCTTTCCCCAACCTCGTCCCCAGGATCCTCTCGGCTTTGAAAGAGCCTGAGGACGAGGTTGGGCGTTTCCCCTACTCCTTAAAACTCACAAATATATGTCCAAAAGAGAGTTTCTGATGGGTTTATATTTCTCCTAAACAATTGACAGCCGTAGAGGGCAGAAAAATGCGTAGTAGGGGAGGTAGGAGATAAAGTGTCCTCCACGCGAAATATACGTGAAGCAAGGCTGGTTTTGGCCGTGCGGCCTAGCTCGCAGGCAGGATATAGATAATTCATCAATTCGATGGCCATTACAGACCGTCGACACCACCCACCACCCGTTCACTGCGCAAGTCAAATTCACCAGTTAAAAACGTCTTCGGTTCTGCACGCACTGCGTGCCTATGTTTATTGTCCTGTTGTTAATGCCTACGTAAGCAAAACACTGTACATAAAAATCTGACCATTATTTAGTTGCAATAGATTCTTGATTGTTCCTCGGTTTGAGATCTCCCTGCAACGGTGGAATCGAGATAGCCAAAAAGAAAAGTTCTACTCCCTCGCAATAGTTTCACTTGCTATAAGAGTTTAATACACATTTAGTACTAACTGGTGAAGAGTCCATTCCTTCGACCATCCCCATCCCAACTCCCTTTGTTCTCGTTAAGGCTCCGTCGAGTGAAAACAGTATGAAAACGCTGGTGTAAACGAAAGTACAATGGTACTTTTTTGGCCAGTTGAAAGTTAATACACCAGTGTAAACAAGGCCTAAGCTTGTGTCATTCAAGATTTAGAGTAAAAAAACTTTTTATTTCTCTGTAGAGAGGTTTTACAAGAACATCGGGAGCAAGTGTAATTGTGCGAAACCCTGCGAGTCCATCTCGTTCAAGCCTGTCCTCTCCTACGCGAATTTTCCGAGCGAAAACTTTGTCCTGGAGATGATCAAGGAATACAGTTCAGGAGATGCTACAGAAGAACAGAAAACGTTTACCCGTACGTGGATCAGGTTAAAAAATTCTCAATGCGAAGCTTTGAATCTTTTTGTCCACGTGTAAAATTGCCTATGAGACACTGGACGAAACCCTCTCGTGTCGTCATTGAAAATGTAGGGATCCATGTTTACAAATATCTTCATGTCATACCGGTTTATTTTCCTTCGTATTGTGGTTCTTTGTGGACGATATCCAAAAGTGTGATAGTTCAAATGAAAGCTATCGTACCGTGCTTTCTTGGGGTACTGCTTATGGTGTTACATAAGATGGTTCTATCTTTTGAGTCTGCGGATAAAATCATAGACAACTGTGGTGCTGCTCATGACGTTTAACAAGTTAGTTCTAAATTTTAATTCTGTGGATAACCTGTGTGGATAACCTGTGTGACATTGTTTGTCAAGAGGGCAACACGAGCATAACAAATGATCAATCTGAATCCTCGTTATGCGCCATTCAGCGGAACAGCTTTGATAACGAATTGAATAACCATGGAAAACGGCTTTTAGAAATCTGCAGGAGTGCAGATCTGAGGATTCTGAATGGTAGAACTAGTGGTGATTCATTGGGAAGAACCACATTTCATGGTAAATCAGGAGTTAGTATTGTTGATTATGCAATATGTGATCAAGATTTATTCCGCCATATCGCAAATTTCATTCTTAGAGAACGGTCGAGTTTATCAGATCACCGGAGTCCCATAATGACGTGGCTTAATGTTAATACGGTTAATGATCACTCAGCCACAACAAATATCAACGACACATTAGTACGTTTACCTAACAGTTTATTTGGGAAAGAGATTCCTCACTTAAATTTAGAACCGCACTGCAGTCAAGAGACATACAGAGAATGATACATGATTTCCTTATTGATAACAGGCCAGACAGGAATGTTAGCACCTCTCTAGATGCAGTTGAAAATTTTCTTATTACAACTGCAAAACGTTGCTTAAAAATTAGGGTCGTTAAGAAACGACATATCAAATCATCTTTAACACAAAATGGTTTGATAAAGAATGTCGTCTTAAGAGACACGAATTGAGAAAACTTGCTAACCTAAAACACAGAGATCCTCTTAACATTACCCTTCGGGAAGGATAACATACGTACACCGTCTTAAAACAGTACAAAAGCCTTCTGACACAAGAAAAACGAATGTTATCAGACTAAGATTTCGGAACTTGAAAACACAGTAGATAATTCGGACAGCCGAAACTTTTGGAACTGTTTAAAATCAATGGATGATTCTGTGAAGGAAACTAGCATCCCACCAATTTCAGAAGAAAATTGGTTGTCTCATTTCCAATCACTACACACTAACGAACCAATTACTTTACACCAAGAAGCGGTTATTAAGAAGCGGTTATTAATGAGTTACGAAGTCCAAATTCCAATTCCACCTGCTTGTAAAGCGCATTTGGTTATATTCATATAGAAAATGCGCTATATAAGTTCTAAATTATTATTATAAATTATTATTATAACAGCACATTCGCATTCTTTGGACTACCTAATAACCGAACTTGAAATACGCACAGCGGCCAAAAAACTCAAAAACAATAAATCTCCGTTTTCAGACAAAATCAAAAACGAAATGATCAAATCCAGCTTAAACGAGTTAATGCCTGTTTCTTTGAAATTGGTTAATGCTGTCCTTAGCTCGGGCACTATGCCTCAATCAAGGTGCGGTGGCCTTATTACACCAATCTTTAAAAGTGGGACTAAAAATGATCCCTCAAATTATCGGGGAATATGTATTTCTAGTTGTCTTGGTAAACTATTTTGTTCCGGCCATTCTTAATCAAAGACTTCTTGAACACGTTCCGGCTTGACACACTTCATAAATGTCAAATTGGTTTTCTAGCAAATAATCGAACAGCAGACCATGTTCTTACACTACGAACATTAATAGACAAATATGTCAATTGTCACCAAACGAAAGTATATGCATGTTTTGTGGACTTTAGGAAAGCATTTGATTCGGTCTGGCATGATGGACTTCTATACAAGCTGTTACAAATCAATGTCCGAGGAAACTTCTATAATGTAATAAAAAAGTTTGTATTCGAATTCTACCTCCTCTGTTAGAATTGGAAATAGCCAAACGCGATCTTTTCAATACGCCAGAGGTGTGCGCCAAGGCTGCATTTAAGTCCTTTGCTCTTTAACCTATACGTCAATGATTTAGTTTTCTCGTTTAACAATATTCTATCTGATCCGTTCTTGCTACCAAATGGCACCAAACTCAACTCTCTTTTTATGCAGACGACTTAATTATATTACCACAATCAAAAGTAGGATTGCAAAATTGCCTAAACGAGTTATCCTCATATTGCAACTCTTGGATGCTAAGAATAAACCCTAAGAAAACCAAGATAATGATTTTTCAACGCTGCACAAAAAAGTGTGATTATGTTTTTCACATAGGCAGTGAAATAATAGACATTGTCCAAAACTATACCTACCTAGGGACTCGCATCTCATCTTCCGGAAATTTTACACTTTCGCTTGAACACCTTCGACAAAAAGCTCTTCATGCTTTCTTTGGTCTACGAAGGCACACTGATTTTAATAAACTGAAACCTTCTCTTGAGTGTAAAAGGTTGACTCAATGATCTCACCAATTTTAACCTACAATAGTGAAGTTTGGGGTGCCTTTGCGAAGTCTTAAAAGTCGTAGGACAGCTCCGCAATTGAAAAAACTCATTTACAATTCTGTAAACGTTATTTAGAAGTTCATAACAAGGCATCCAATATTGCATGTAGAGCTGAACTAGGTAAATTCCCATTGATCATTGATATTAAAAAAAGATACTTAATTACTTAAACTACCTCCGAGGAAAGGAAGAAAGCTCTGTAGTCAAACAATCTTTAAAAATATCTATTGACCTTCATTATAACGGTCATAATAGTTTTTACTCTAGTCTCATGAAAATGACTGACTATTATAATTTCTGTGACCTTAATTGTAATTCATTGAATGAAAGTAAAATCAAATAATATGTAGATCTCATGAAAAAGAAATATATCTCTTATTGGAACTAAACCCTTCAACATTCGCATTTTTATTACGCATTCAAAAAGAATTACAGCCTTTCTGCCTACCCAGATCTAACAAGAAAGAACCCATCTAGAAAATCATCAGTAAAACTGAGAATTAGCAGTCATAAACAGGTAGATACGACAAAATACCTCGTGATGAGAGGTTATGTAGTCTCTGCAATTGTATTAAAATTGAAGTTGAAACTCATTTTTTACTAGATTGCCCGAGCTATTCTTCGATAAGAGACAGGCTCTTTTCTAAAACAGAACCTAAAATCCCATTTCTACGGCTATTATCACATGAGACCTTATTGTCACATCTTTTATGAATTGTACTGATTATTTTATAAAGATTCAGTTAATTTCATTCATCTCGTCATGCTGTGAACAGAGAGACAAACTAGTTACAATGGCTACCCCTCTGAATGCCTAAAAATAAGAAATGGTTGTAATCTCTTTAGTTATTTTAATTAATTAAGTAATTAATAATCAAATTTAAGTGGCTTTTGCAATACTGTAATACTTTGTTATAGTCATGCAAATAAAGCTTGTTGTTGTTGTTGTTGCTGTGTGACTAAATCCCTTAGGAAAGGGAACTACTTCTCCAAACCTCTCTTACCCAATTCCAGATAAAAAGTTTTATTTTCTCCACCCTTCTTCAGACGTGAACCCTAAAACGATACTAATTATTAGATCTGACCCTAAATCGAGACCATTTTTCAGACCTGAACCCTAAATCGATGCCTATTTCTAGACCTGACCTTAAACCGATACCCACTTTAGACGTGAACCCTAAATCGATACCCATTTTTAGGCCTGGCGTGCGTTTCTCGAAAGCCCCGAAACGTTTCGGGCCGATCTCGGGCACGATAATTCTCTATGTGTCTTGAGAAAAAAAAAATTTCTAAGCACGGAACCTTACTATACGTTTAACTTTTGTTATCTTAATGACATTTTAAAATAACAGCTTTGTAGAATGAGTTGTTCATATTTTTACAAATGGCTTTCCGGGTTCGAATAGTTTTCGGTTCGGATCGGATCTGAGATCAACGAAACAGTGCCTGTGACACTTTTTAACACAAGTTAGTTTTGGAATTTGATTGCACATTAACCTCGTGACCGCTATCTGGAGTTGTTTCACGGCCGACCAGGTTTCATCTCCTCGACCACACTTGTAAATAGCCAACTGGTTTGCCTCCTGCCAGTTGGGATTTTTAACTTGTTATGTTCAGTTTGAAATATTTGTTTCTAAGGTTTAAATGCTCGGCCCCACTAGCACCTTGCTATAATCACTTGCCGAGGGTAAATAAAGGACATTTATTTATTTTTAGAGAGATTCGGCCATTGCAAGGTGATGCGGTCAAAAGGGGAAACGACAGGGGAACGCTACTACATACCACGAGTTTTTTTAAACAATATTTAATGTAGAAATAGCATAAGGGTTACGATATACAGCCTGTAACATTTTTCTGAAAAAGGTGGACTTTTAACAAAAAATAGAAAGTTAAGTTTAATTCTGATGCCACACCTCATTTCAATGTCGATGTTCGCAGAATGTAATCCCAAAACTCGCGCCACATTGATAAGTGTGGTAGAGCAGGAAGACGAGATATGAATATGAAAATAATAAAAATTAATGCTGCTGTTAACCAAGTCTCAAGTCTTTTTGCAGATCGTTGTGGGTCAACAGTTGGAGGAGCAAAGCGGAAGCAGACAAACAGCAAGTAGGATCGTGCAGCTGGAACGCTGTAATCGTGGTAGCCAGGGGCATTGCTGCATGGGGACAAAATATTGTTCCCTGTTGCGGGATGATCGAGTGGTCATCGTAGACTCGGCATCTGAGGACATGTCAAATTTACCTGCAGGATTTTATTATCAAAGACCAGATTTTTGTAACTTGAATGAACAAATTTTTGAACCTGAGGCAAAGGATGCAACTGCCAGAATGATTTGAGAACTTCTGATAGAGCAGTTTTCAAATGAGTGTCGAAAGTACTGTTGTGTTTACATTGCCTTTGCTATACTACGCTCTCTGGTTGGTTAAAAAAAACTCATGCCACTTTCTCAACCAATCAGAATAAGTAAAACCAAAACCAATCGTGACTTGCTCGCACGCGTTTGCCGCGCTTGACTCTTATTACTTGTATTTGCTTCAATTTCTGATTGGTTGTTCCTGTTGTGACTGATTAGTCAAGAGTAATTACGTTGGTTTTACGACACTCATTTGAAAACCGCTTTGACATCTGTCTTTAATTATAAACAAAATTCATATTCAGATTTGGACGGTTTTGTACTCGTAGAAAGGTTTCTTAGGGGAACCAAGATAATCACGAAAATAGATCATAAAGCGCAAATCCCATCTAAATGTGCAAATGCACTGCACAATTTAACTAAGAGGTGAAACGGGACTTCAACATGAGAAGATGAAAATGAAAGGCTGCTATCATAGGCTGCGCAGCGATTCTTACGATATCGGTTTTCCCCTAAAACAGTAACGTGAAATTCACTTGTCATGCAATGAATGTTTTGGATCGAATTGACGACTTATGCTCGTATAACAATGCAAGTTTGCTGCGTTTTGATTAGCAAGGTAGGTGCCTTTGACAAAAAAAGTTGAATTAGTAGGTACTTTCATGGGATCTTTTCGCAAACCGTCGTACTAGGTTGTCACTGTTAAAGAGTTTTCTATGAACCTTATTGCAGGCTCAATTAAACGCCCCCGGGTTTTATTTCAAACTTGGCATGGTGGGCCCGGCATTTTCAGTCATTTTTCTGATCTGACCAAATTATCTTCTCATTGAAGGAAGCCTCAAAATATTAGTTTCCTAAGGTAGAAAAATACCCAAGAACTAATAATAAACCAAAACCAAACAAGGCTGGTTACGAATGAGAGAGATTAAGACGGATTACGAATGACAAACTTGAAAAAACTTGCCAATTTTTCCGAGTTGCTTTTTCCGTCGTGTAGTTCCTTTAATTGGGCCTGCCATTTCTTTAGAAAGAGTTTATTATTCGTTTTTCTTGGCAGCCGTGTATCTTGCCCTTTAATTTTAAGTTTATTATACAACAAATAAACATCTCAGGGGCTTATTTGCAATTCCCACTTTTATACCCGGCGTTTATTCGAGGCCCGGGGTTTGATCGAGAAAATACGCTAACATTCTGATGCTAATGTGACTAATGTTAATACGCTGTATTCACGGTACATGACGAACCATTTCAATTGCTAACTGATCGAAGCTGTAAATCTAAAACCCCAGGGTGCTCTTACGTCACGTGGTATTTTCAGTGTTTGGTGACAGATGACTGTCGATGCATCATCGGAGAAAAATAATAGCCCGCACCTTTTTTCTTCCATAACTTTGCGTAGTATCAGTCTTTTTTTTCCTGAAACTTTTGTAAAAGAGCTGTTCTGCGGCATTTTAAAATAACAACGCATTTTGTAATAAGTTACGCATTTTGTAATAACGATTGCGGCATTTTGTAATAATGTGCTCATTGCGTAATGAGGGCTGCAGCATTTTGTAATATTTCTAAGTAGACGCAAATTGTAATGAAGTCTGACAGAAATCGTAATGAGTTATTTCAATTGATGTTAATTTGGTAACCAATACAGCTGATCTTAATGATTGATAGTATGAAATGAATATTTAAAATTCATTCTGTCATTTTCATGTTTGTACAGTTAATGCCACGTAGTAATTTCCAAATCTATCTGAAAAAGGAAAACGCATGTCTATTAAAAAAGCGGTCAATTTTGGGGTATCTTGATACCTTACCCCACACGAAAAAAAGCCTATTAGCTTAGTAAAGTCGTGACTCGTGATCAATGGATGAAAAACAAAACATCCTAGTTATAAATGCAACTTTATAACGCAGCTGCGAAAAAAGAAAGCCCCCCGCCCCCAAAATCAGTCTTGACCGGGATTCGAATCCATGATCCTGTGATTATCGGTACAGTGCTCTACCAAGCCAACTGCAGGAGGCCATAATCCTGAGGGTTTATGTGTCAGTTTACGTAGTTGGTAGAGCACTGGACCAATAATAGAAGGGTCGTAGAGGCTTTCTTTTTCGCACTTGCGTTCATAACTGTGATGTTTTTTTTATCAATGAATCTTCCCCCCACTGTTCTTGTGTTTGATATTTTATAAATTTTACACCCCAAAAAACATGCTCCCAGTACCAAACGCTGCGGGGAAACATACCATCGGCGTCAAGGGCGGGAAAACAAGCGTAAGCCAAGTTATAATTACTCCTGATTGGTTGAAATGATGATTTCCCTGGTCTGATTGGTTGGAGTAATTGCTCGAGTTTGTGGACATAACTATTGTGCTAGGCAATCTTAAAACCAAATCAAACGCTATAGCGCATCAGTGCTGTCAGCATTAAATCGAAAAAGTTGCGTTATCCCGTCATGGAACAGGTTCACCCAGAAAGAAACGAAGGTTCGATCGAGCAGCCGTCCAAGGCTGCCGCTGTAAAGCAAAAATGGAACAACTACGTAGAAAGTGCAACCTTACATGGAATGCAACACGTATTTTCAAGTCCATCGAGCTTTCGACGAATCGTTTGGGCTTTGTTCCTTTTGTCCGGAATTGGGTATTTTTCGTTTCAATGCACGGTGCTGGTGAAGATGTATTTCAGTCACCCATTTAACACAAAAGTAACTCTGAAACACGAGTCATCGCTCGACTTTCCAGCGGTCACAATCTGCAATTTCAACTTGTTAAGACAGTCCTTTGTGGATGAGAGAGATTTTAATGACGTTGTAAAATACGCATTTAGAGACAAAATTCCTGACCCCTTACGAGTAAACCCAAGCGCAATTGATTGGAGCAAACATGAAAATCTTAACATGACTGAGGTTTATGCTAGCGGAGGGCACCAAATAACAGATATGCTGTCGAGGTGTTGGTGGATTGGAGAAGATTGTACCTGGCATAATTTCACACCAGTTTTGACGTCCATGGGTCTTTGCTACACGTTTAATTCAGGTAAGCTTTCTTGGAAAAATTAACACTTTCTCTTCACTTTCGATTCAATGTCGCTTTGTCTTGTACAGGCAATTTTAACAAATGTCTTAAAAGGACGAAATTTTTAAGGTTTGCCCTTCATCAGTTTGTAGAATCCACCAAAATGTTGAAGGTAGTCGATCAACCCAGAGTCAACAATCTATTTGCTTGCGAATACAATTAATGCATCATTTTCCTCGAAAACTGAGCTATATCCATGAGCCTTCTGTAGATTTTAGTTCGTTTTTAATCAGTTAAACACTTTTCAGCGAAAAGAAACACAGATCGAACTCTGTACTGGAAAAGGGGTCTAATTTTAGTTCCAAACTGAAATTGTATGGAGAACTTGATAAAGGGGTTTTCGCACGTCAGTTTCTTTTAAATGTGTACATTTAATTAAGCTTTCAAGCGGCCGTCACGGTTAAAATGGAAATTTTTCTGCTGAAAATCATGTTTTTTTTTTAAGAAATGCCTGTATGTCTGTGCACTTCGGAATTCCAAGTTAAAATTGTCTAGGGCAAACGTGTCCTGGATTTATCAAGGTCGCCCTCTACTTATTTCTTTTTCTTCATCGCATTTGGGGTGCCATCAAAAAAAAAAACTTGGAAACGAATTCTGAACTTTTGCTGATACGTGCGAGATTTGAATTAATTTTTTAGAACTAAATTAATTATTTAGAAGCTAGTATTTACAAGTTATTAACGAGAAGCAGGTTAGAAGTTATTAACTGATTCTTTATAACGATCATAGCTATTAGCATAAACCTCTTATGATCTAGTGGAAACAGATGTCTCAAATACTGTTTATAGAGCTCCTCAAAGGACGCCATCTTGAAATAGATTTGACTGGAAAGTATTGGAACTAGACATTGATCATTTTCAAGCCGGGCCCTGAATAAAACGGCTGGTTCAAAAAAAAAAATTCTTCCAAGCGGGGTTAAAATAAGCGCCGTGGTGTTGAATCGAGAATTTGAAATACGGTATGCAAACCGACTCAGATCATTTGGCTCGGACTCACATGAACTATCCACTTCTCCCAAACCCCACTTCATTGCGTCCCCGATCAGGTTGTGTTGGCGCAAATTTTGATAAACTGCCTGACTGGGTTGAATAAACAAGCTCAAACCATTTTTAGTGCAAATTTGACAAATTTCTTTCATTGCATGCCTTGCCGCCAGGTTATTACCTCTTATTGGCACAATGTTATTGGTTGTCTGACAAGATGAGACCAAAACATCGATAATAAGAATATAAATAAATTCATATTTTCGTTTGAGGCAAGGTATTTCGATTATTTTTGTTTGCCACGGTAATAGCAATAATCGGCAAAATATTTTTAGATTTATCAGCAGGGGAAAGTCTTGAAACTAAATAACAAGAAAATAATCTTGAAATCATTTTGTGCCCATTAAACTACAAGGAGCTTAATGAAGTGCATTTTCTTAAATGAAAACGTCTACCATTAGTCTCAACTATTTATCCGTTTGCAAAATTCCTTTCCTCTACAACTTCGGAAGAAAATTGGACCCACGATGGGTGCAGAAGCGATGACATTTTTTTTTGAGATGTAGTTGTCGCAATTTTGACGATGTATTACGCCAGACAGATGTTTTCTTGCTTAATTGTTTAACACTTACGAAAGTATTTATAATTTAAATGCTAATCTTCTGTTCTTCTCGGTGCAAAATTCCTCTGTTACAATTTAGGTGTCTATCGGGGTGTCTCTATAAGCTTGCTTAAAGACTGGTTCCATATGATCACTTAGATCGCCACGATCACTGCAATGGCTGGAGAAAACGTTCAGCAATCGTCGTGATCATATGGCACGACTGCTGAACGTTTTTTCCAGCGATCAGACATAAGAGCTGTTGAGATTTCATGCTTAAGTGATTTGGGTCTTGATTCTGCGCAAGGTACTAAAAACAGTCTTCCTTAGGGTAAGGGGGCCTTACACTCAGGTTAAGCTATTACCAATGCACAGCACACCACACAAACAGAGGTTGGTAAGCCTCTGATAACTCCTGGCCTGTAAGCTTATGGTTGAATTCTAATAGTCTAATTCGCTTTCAGCTAAGTGTTTTAGTGTTGCAATTCTAAAATAAAAGATTCTAGGTATCATTGAATCTTTCGAAGAATGAAATGGAAGAAAGGACTAATCGGAAAATACTTGAAGTTGTGCATTCATGAATTTGTGAAGTTGTCTTTATATAAGATAAGTTTAGTAGGAAAGTAAATGCGACGAAACCTATTCCTTTTCTCCCTGTTGCCATTATCTTGTCTTCTTCTATCAGGCAAACACGGCAGGGAAATCTTAAAAGTGAGCAGTTCCGGAGCTAAGTCTGGATTGCGCCTACGGCTTATGGTACAACAGAATGATTATTATGGTTGGGTGTCAGAGCAAGCGGGCCTGAAGGTCCTTGTCCATCACCACGAAACGCCACCTATGGTCATGGAGCTTGGGTTTGCCGTGGGGCCTGGTTCAGGTACCTTTGTAGCGGTCAGAAAGGAAAAGGTTTGAGACATTTGATATTTCTGTCCCACAAACGTTCCAATTTTTCCAAACCTTTCAGTGGCAAGAAACTGAAAAAAGTACAGTGCCACAAGAAAGTTATTGTTCAACAACGCAAAAACTAGTAAATGGTCACACTTTAGGGTTCCATCCCTAAAGAGAAGTTACTCAAACATTAGAAGCACCTTGTTTAACAGAATAAAAAGCACCATGAGTGCACACTTTACGATTGCATCCACAGACTCAAATGTTAGAACCACCTTTTAGCATAATGAACAGTAACACGGGGAAGCACTGCTCAGTAGCTTTCATTTGAATGGCCACACTTCAGCATTTCATCCACAGACTCAAAAGTTAGAACCACCTTGTACAGCATAATAAACAGCACCTCAGGAAAGTACTGCTCAGTAGCTTTCATTTGAATGGCCACACTTTGGATTTCATCCACAGACTCAAAAGTTAGAATCACCTTGTACAGCATAATAAACAGCACCACAGGAAAGTACTGCTCAGTAGCTTTCATTTGAATGGTCACACTTAAGGATTTCATCCACAGACTCCAAAGTTAGAACCACCTTGTACAGCATAATAAACAGCACCACAGTAAATTACTGCTCAGTAGCTTTCATTTGAATGGTCACACTTTAGGATTAAATCCACAGACCTGAAAGTGAGATCCACCTTGCACAGCATAATAAACAGCGCCACAGAACAACACGTCTTTTAAAATAGCTTTCATAACATGAGAATTGAAACAAAAATTGAACGTTTCGACGTCTTTATGACATCATTGTCAAGTTCAAATGTCCAATGCAAAGCTGTTAAAAACTCAAGCGTATACGTAATTGTATATATTTGCATATAAGTTCAAGATCAAAGTTGTAGCTGTTTTTCTAATTAAATAGATTTGCGCGGATTCAGTCTGTTTGGACATAACATAACATAACGTAACATAACACAACACAATGCGAGATGACGTAACATAACATATTACACATTATAGTACAACGCTAAATTTTGGCGTACTCCCATTGGTCGAAATCAATCACGGGACGTGATAGTGTCTCTTCTCAGCGGGCGCCTATCAGTGCGTTTGCAAGTTTCGCTCAAAATGTAGCGTTGTATAATGAGTCCATCTACTGGCTCAGGCCCTATGTGTGATAGGTTCCCTCGGGAATTTGATGTTCAAACTTTATATAAACCCTCGGACTACGTTCTCGGGCGGGCGTCAACAAAATCCGGAACATGGAACATCCCGGAACATTCCGGAACATTCCGGAACATCCCAGAACAGGGCAAATTATCACAAATAAATGAAAAAAAAAGAAAGAAAGAAAGAAAGAAAGAAAGAAAGAAAGAAAGAAAGAAGGAAAGAAAGAAAGAAAGAGAGCAATAAACGAAACAACCAAAAAACAAACAAACAAACAAACAAACAAACAAACAAACAAACAAAGTTAAAAAAAGTATAACAGTAGTACATAAAACATCTCTCTCCATGAGCATGGCACCTGTGGGCCACCGTACTTTCCCGCCAATTTTATCACGTGATTGTCTACCGTGATGGTTTCTTTGCAGCTCCCACCCCCCCCCCCCCCCCCCGCGAATTCAAAAAAGAAATGGATTAAGCCACATAGTAACCAGTGAGGGTTACCCGACCTGTGACAAAGATCTGGATCTGCCGAAAAACCTGGGCTGAGCAAAAGTAAAACCACATCAAATTAACTCAACATTACAGCGGAGAAAAGACAAAGGCACGAAGAATAAAATAATAAATCACTACAAAATTGATAAAGTTTTCGTGTCGGATATTTCAGTTTGAAACATAAACACAAACCTTCACCGAAGGCGGTGCCCTTTTTCAGTTGCGGCATAAGAAAGGGAGGGAAATTTGTTATCTTAGAATTTTAGAGGGTCATTGAAATACACCATAAACTGAAGGAGATAGCAGCTAGGTATAAGTACTATAAGGGTTGCAAAATTTTTTGACAGAAATTACCAAGCAAAAGAAAAATACGAACGCTTGGAGCCTGGAGCTTGGAGCGACAAAAGCGAACGAAAACTGATGCATGTTATGCATGTGGGTGTACAAAAGGGCCCAATTTTTGTTCTAGGTATATAAAAGGGGTACTCTTAAAATTGGGATATTATTAAGGGTGGCAAAAGACCTTTACTGTAGGGTGAACTTCTATTTTCTTGGTTGGAATAATTTAGGTTTATTCATCCCTGCACACTTTTGCTTTGGAAATCAACTTAATTATAAAATGTTCTTAAACAATCGAATAAACATGAAACCAGGAAAGTCAAAAGGGTGCCAGGAATTAAATGTCCAATACAAAGCTGTTAAAAACTGAAGCGTATACGTAATTGTATATATTTGCATATAAGTTCAAGATCAAAGTTGTAGCTGTTTTTCTAATTAAATAGATTTGCGCGGATTCAGTCTGTTTGGACATAACATAACATAACGTAACATAACACAACACAATGCGAGATGACGTAACATAACATATTACACATTATAGTACAACGCTAAATTTTGGCGTACTCCCATTGGTCGAAATCAATCAAGGGACGTGATAGTGTCTCTTCTCAGCGGGCGCCTATCAGTGCGTTTGCAAGTTTCGCTCAAAATGTAGCGTTGTATAATGAGTCCATCTACTGGATCAGGCCCTAGGTGTGATAGGTTCCCTTGGGAATTTGATGTTCAAACTTTATATAAGCCCTCCGACTACGTTCTCGGGCGGGCGTCAACAAAATCCGGAACATGGAACATCCCGGAACATTTCGGAACATTCCGGAACATCCCAGAACAGGGCAAATTATCACAAAATAAATGAAAAAAAAAGAAAGAAAGAAAGAGAGCAATAAACGAAACAACCAAAAAACAAACAAACAAACAAACAAAGTTAAAAAAAGTATAACAGTAGTACATGAAACATCTATGGGCCACCGTACTTTCCCGCCAATTTTATCACGTGATTTTCTACCGTGATGGTTTCTTTGCAGCTCCCACCCCCCCCCCCCCCGAATTTAAAAAAAATGGATTAAGCCACATAGTAACCAGTGAGGGTTACCCGACCTGTGACAAAGATCTGGATCTGCCGAAAAACCTGGGCTGAGCAAAAGTAAAACCACATCAAATTAACTCAACATTACAGCGGAGAAAAGACAAAGGCACGAAGAATAAAATAATAAATCACTACAAAATTGATAAAGTTTTGTGTCGGATATTTCAGTTTGAAACATAAACACAAACCTTCACCGAAAGCGGTGCCCTTTTTCAGTTGCGGCATAAGAAATGGAGGGAAATTTGTTATCTTAGAATTTTAGAGGGTCACTGAAATACACCATAAACTGAAGGAGATAGCAGCTAGGTATAAGTACTATAAGGGTTGCAAAATTTTGACAGAAATTACCAAGCAAAAGAAAAATACGAAAGCTTGGAGCCTGGAGCTTGGAGCGACAAAAGCGAACGAAAACTGACGCATGTTATGCATGTGGGTGTGCAAAAGGGCCCAATTTTTGTTCTAGGTATATAAAAGGGGTACTCTTAAAATTGGGATATTATTAAGGGTGGCAAAAGACCTTTACTGTAGGGTGAACTTCTATTTTCTTGGTTGGAATAATTTAGGTTTATTCATCCCTGCACACTTGTGCTTTGGAAACCAACTTAAATATAAAATGTTCTTAAACAATCGAATAAACATGAAACCAGGAAAGTCAAAAGGGTGCCAGGAATTAAATCGAAAGTAGAACTGCGTGACTGCGTGAGTAGTCTTCCTAGGGTCATCACGCAACGCCGTAGGAGACTACTGCGTGAGTGAATGAGAAAATGCTTTAATTTTCTCATTTCAAGTAAACCGTCTCTCGAAACCGTAAATAAGGGCTCAATGATATCTGAGTTATTTTTGGATTCGAGAAATGAGGCGCATTTTATAAACAAGGCACGCCTTCGGTGCCCTGGCTAAAGAATTAGTATATTCGTTCATTCAGTCACAGATGGATATATATATTTATTTATTCTATATCTTTTATTTTGTTTTATTTCAGTTATTTTATTCTATTTTATTTATTATCTTTTTTTGACAATCAGAAGTTTTTATTACTTTTTTTCATTTATTTTGTGACAATTTGCCCTGTTCCGGGATGTTCCGGGATGTTCCGGAATGTTCCGGGATGTTCCGGAATGTTCCATGTTCCTGGTTTTGTTGACGCCCGTTCTCGGGCTAGTATTTGTTGTGAACATCAAATTTCCTCGGGCAACCTATCACACGATAGTGCCTTTGACAGAAGAAGTCTGTTATTTAAACAGAACATATAAACTCAAGATGACATAACAACCTAACAAAACGTAACGTAATAAGGTATTTTAACTGAAAAACTGAGCGAATTCTCAATAACTGAGCTCAATAGCTCAATAACTGAGCGAATTCTGGCGCGCTGATTGGCTAATTTTTATTGTCAATAAGAGTACAGACGGATGAAACTCGTAAAGCTGACGCAATCAGCAAAAGTTTTCTCAAACTTTTCAGCGCTGCATTCTTGATGAGGTCAGAATTATACCACAGAGGCCCTGTTAGGGTTTTAGGATCATGGATTATTAGGGGTTTTTAGAGAAGGGATACGGATTATTGGCCACTAAATTTAAAGATTACGGATCATTTTGTTTTAGAATTTTATTTTAGGGATACCTTGTTTACAAAATTGGGATACGGATTATTTCCAAAATTTACCCAGGATTATGGATTATTCAGACCCCCCCTAACAGGACCTCACCACAAATCTAGTAGTCTTCAATGAGGATATCATCTAAAATTTATGGGTGAAAATTGAAGAAAACATTGCAACCTTAGGACGAAAAGATGAGGATGTTTTGTTGAGGACTCAGACCTGAAAATCGGCGGTGAGCGGGAATTTGTGGTGTCGATGAAATTAAGCTGAATCGTGTTTAAGCGGATTATTTTGTGAACAGTATTCATTGAATTAAAGGTTAGTTGAGCAATTCGAGTTTTTCCTTGTATTTCTGGCTTATTCTTACTAAGGTTTTAATTTACGAGCTTGTGATTCTCCGAATTACAGGGATGAAATTCAGATTCTGCGGCAATTGCATCTTCCATTGACTCTTGCATTTCTTTCCTTGGTTTGAAAATCAGTTTTGTTATGACGAAATTTATCATCAATAAAAGGAAAGACGCATAAAAATCTGACGTCAATTTGTTAAGCGTAACACAATTTCGCGTATCATAACGTGACGTGACTTAACTCAAGGTAGAAAAGGGCAAACTTTAGTTAATCTCTATAACATCTGCGCGTATTTGTGAAACGTTACAGGTACGCAACCTCAAAGCACCTTTTGAGAGCAACTGTACTGACTCACCGATAACCAGTTTTCCAGGCTACACTAGGTACACGAAGTCTGCCTGTCTGTTGACGTGCCACGCGAGACACCAAGTTGAACGATGCGGGTGCAAGGACGTCAAATTACCGCGTAAGTGAGGGGTCATATTGAACATGCAGGCGTTTGAACTGAAAACCCCATCGCCACTTTTGGAAACGTTAGAATAATGGCCCAACTCAATTTTTGCTTGTACTTCCGTCATCTAAGTTCAAATACCAGGGAGAAATTTCCATGTAAAAGTGAAGGGAGCTGCGCGCGTTTAAAAGTTTTCCCCGCGAGGCAAAAGTTTTGTGCAAAAATCAGCGACAAAAAAAATTCAGCAACGATAGCGGAAGTTGAAAATTTAAGAAAAAAGTGATTCCACTTGCGCTTGTTGGGTATGTGGTGATGATAACCAACTCGGCGCGTTATTAATCGCAAGGGGGTGCTCTGGAGTTTTATTTGACTGGGAGGTGCGAATGGTGACATAAATTAAAACCCAGAGAAATCCCTGGTGCTTGAAGCGAAGCCCAACAAATCCACGGCCTTGGACCAATAATGAAGAATGAAATCTCATGCTGAAGTTTGGAGCCTTACAAGTACCCAGAAGAGATTAAATGACAATAACGAAGAACAACAGAGTACTTTTTGAATGGTTGTGTTTAATTGTTTTTATCATGCTATCGCAATAAACTTTCCCAGACTTTCTAAAATTTTCTACCCAGGAATCACCAAACAAATCCTTCGGACCTCCCCATCGCTTGAAATCCGGAGACCCCCCTGGGTATTTATCGCCTCATATCCAACGTCCGCCAGTGGAATAATTGTCCACGGGCAACCCCCGTCACTCTTATTTGGGAGTCTCCAATTGGGATTAAAATCCGCTTTAGTTAACGTTTTTATTAAGAGAGGAGACTCTTTTAACTAACATATTGTTGCTGAAGGAAAGTTTCTAATCATCATTTCGCAAGATTTTCGAGTCACAACCATATTTGGCAGGTCACCTGACTCAAATTCAAACGGCATATAGTTTTAGTTATCGAAAACAGTGCCAGTGTTTAACAATAATCAAGATGCAAAACGTGACGTATCGATTTCTTGAAATTCGCGTTATTATAGAAGCCATGACGTCATGCACCTTATTCCAAAATGGCGGAAAATACATTATTCTTTTGTCTCCAGATCATGTTAATTGGCCCTTGTTGCCTCGTATTATGTCAAATATTCCTTTGCATTCTGCAGATGAGATCGAGGTAACAAGGGCCAATTAACAATTAGACAAAAGAGTAATGTATTTCCGCCATTTTGGAAAAAGGTGTATACGTACGTGTATTTATACATTTTGTACTGTAGCTTTTCTTTCTTTCTAATACCATTAATTGCGTACGTCAGATTATAAAGAAGGCTGAATTATGTCCAATTTGCGAAAAAAAAATCGGAACTCTACCTCCTTTAATCTGAGTTTTAAGGATTTTCCTTTTTAACGCGCAGTTGGGGACTGGCACTAGCTACGCTTGTGCAAAGTTGATTTTTAAAACTCAGATGTTCATCCTCACACATTTTACCAATCTGGGGGTACAAAACGCTGCAAAACAGCGTATGCCAGAATACTATCCACAAAACGTCCTTAGCAACAACGCCAGACCTGTAGTTCAGAGTCACCCCCCCCCCCCCCAATTCAGGTAATTGTAAGCTGATTGAGTTGTACGCGGATATATCTCATAGTCTTTTCGGTACTAGAGGTTTTCTGAAAGTAAAACCCACTCAGTCTACAAAGTCAAACGTTTTGGCATTTTTTCTTGTTTCCAGCTGTAGATAATTCCGAAGAATGCAGTGTTCGTAAGGCAGCAGAGTGCCTTTTCCGAGAAAACGGTAAGGACAGTTTCACAGTCTAGCCACTTTCACTCAACACCTGCAATGGTGGGCAAACGTCCATAGGACACAGCTTAAATTTCAAGGCACCAAGAAATGTCATTGTTGCAAGAATGGAATGATCTTGACGGCTTTCCAATGAAATTCCCCCTCCTCCCAAAACAATGTTGTCTTGTGGGAAGTATTCTGGGTACATGGGTTTAACATTGTAGGAGGAAAAGGGGGTGGCCGATGGTTATTTCCTTAGTGAAAATATAAAGCGAATATCTTGAAAGGAGAACAGAACTTAATCAGTCTGTAACAGTTTTTGCTAGACACGAGGGAAAACTTAAGAAAAAGCAGCCCGATTTTTTTTCTAGTTGCAATCCGTTTCCAAAAACCCGTTCCCATCCGCGGCCAAAGGTACTTACTTACCCTTAGTTTCAGTGCACTAAAACTAGAGCATTTTGGGAAGTTTCCATCAATACATGCAGGTCTCTCAGCCTCTTAAATCAGTACAAAATCAATAATAAATCAGTACAAATTACCGTGAGGTTCAACCCTTACCCTTTCATACACAATATTTTTTCCGAATGGTGCCCCTTCTACATACCAAAGCCAAGAGTTTCTCCTTTTTTGTACCTCACGCTTAAGCCAAAACATTTTTTAGGGGACCAGGGATGGCGCAGTGGTAAGAGCGCTCGCCTCCCACCAATGTGGCCCGGGTTCGATTCCCAGTCCCGGCGTCATATGTGGGCTGAGTTTGTGTTGGTTCTCGACCCTGCTCCGAGGGTTTTTCTCCGGGTACTCCGGTTTTCCTCCCTCAGCAAAAACCGACACCCAGCTTATTCGAGCTGGCTGTTGGCTGTGCTCCAAGGTCATGCATGGACCCTACAGCGGCTGCCAGCGGCGCCTATATATGCTTTCGGTCCGACCTTGTCGAGCTGCGTCCTTGCTGTACTTTGCGAGGGCGATTAGCGAGACAGTTATTATTGCTATTATTATTATTTTGGTCACTCGAAGGTTACTGGTCGTTTGCGTTGTAATTTCTGCCAAAATTTTGCAACCCGTTTTTAGTGTTTAGTTGTAGCATCTATCATTTGCAGGTTTATGGCGACCCAATAAAATACTAAAATGACAAATGTCCCTACTCTTTGGCACACTGCAACAGCAAAAAAGGCACCCTTTCGGCCAAAGCCACCCCCTATAGCACACTATAGGGACTACACCCTCTTATCCGGGCTCATTGGCGAATAGTCTATTCCTTGGTCCAATCCCTCTGCGCCTTCGTCGCACACTGCCGTCGCCATTAAACCCCCTCATAAACTAAATACTAAACGCACGCGTCTTGATGCAGCTATTTCGCCCATCGTCCTCACTAAAATGATGAAAACGGAGACTTTCAAAAGGGCGTTTGTAAGTGCATCGTCTTAAAATCGCGTTGTTTTAGTGTGCGTACAGGGTCGATTTAGAGTGACGATAGGCAAAACGTTTAAAAAGTACGTGATGGGCGAAGGCAAATCAAAAGGCTAAAGCTTTCCTTTTAAACGGCCAAACGTTTAACGTGGACAAGCAAAATTGATACGTTAAGCCAAGCGCGGGCAAAAAAAAAAAAAAAAAAAATTCCCGTTGGCAAAATCCCCGTGAAATGAACATGTAAACTTTTGAAAACCCCTAATGTAGACAGGGTTTCGAGATTTTTCTTTGGCACACTTCATAGTCTCCTGAAAGACTCTTTAAAAATCCTCTTTGAAAACAACATACCAATATCTCTGCCCTGCTGCGTGTTCCTCGCACGTTCCAGATGCTTGCTTATCTCATCCCCACGTTTCCCTCTGATAGCCGAAGACGGAATGGGCTCAATAAACAAAACATCATAGGGGGGAGATTAATGATGGCTAGAAAAAAAACGTAATTGACTATAATTTTTTTTGTAGAGAATTATTACGTGGACATTGGCAATAAATGCAATTGTTCGGAGCCGTGTGAGACCATTACGTTCAAACCTTCACTGTCCTACGCGAATTACCCAAGCGAAAAATTACTCGAGGAGACGATCAAACTAGGTGAACTAGATGGTGTGGTCTCAGAAGAAAAGAAAGAGGCTGAGCGTAAGTGGCTCAGGTAAATAATAAGCCTAGAAGCCTTGAAATATTTTTGAAAGTCTAACTTTCGATTGGAAGTCTTTAGACGAAGCCCTCACGCGTGGTCATTGAAGATGGAGCTGATTCCCCGTCCGCATCCCCATGTCGCACCGTTTTTTATTGTGTGCGAGTCTGTGGGTGGAATCTTTTACCCATTTCTGTGCAGGCCAAAACTGGCCGTGAGGAGCCACGGTCCTTGTTGGTCTATGACATCACCAATTTGGGTGACAGCAGATGTTCTGATAACCAACCGAGGCACTAGACAAAATTCTAACAAAAGGCACCTAAATTAGCGCTTTTAGTAAAAACTTTGAACAGAATGACACAGAAATGCGGTAAAATGTTTCTTGTGATATTGAAAAAACGTTTCCCTTGTTGGTAAGCTTTACGTGAATCTTTTTCACACCAAGGAACGCCTATTAAACGGTTAATTAACTTAAAAAAACTAGCGAAATGAGAACCAAACCAAAGGGACTGGGCACAAACACCCAAGAAGTTGGTCCGGTACATTTTCTAATAAGTTTTATTTCTATGTATGCCCTGTTGTCAAATTCACAAAAAGGCTTTAGAAGTGGAAGAGAAGTTTAGTTTTTATGCTGCAAAGGAAGTTTTAGACGTTTGGACTACAATTTGAGCAGGCAGACACCAAAATACGGCGTTTATGGCCTACTGACTGACTGACAGTCTGAATGACCGACTGACTGAAAGAACGAACAAACGAATAAATGAATGAATGACCTACCGACCGACCCACTGTTAGGGGCCAACTACATGAGGCGGGATGGCCCGCTTAGCCGGGCTGGCTCGGTTTGCCAGGATCTCGGCACGTCTGTGAAACACACTAAAACTCAACTTCGCGATTACATGGAAAAATTTCAGCCCGGCTAGCCGGGATGAAAATTTACCATGTAATCGCGATTGCCGGGCCAACACTTTCTCGTCACTGAATAGCGCTTCAGAGCAAAATGGCTCACCAGAAGATCGATATTTCTCTTTCTATATAACACATAAAGGTTTATCAGACCATAAAGCTACGTAAAACTGAAAATGATACGCCAAAATAATGGATTGGCGAGAATAAGAACACTTGGTTCATGCTCTTTGATGTAGCCACCTTTTCACACGACAGCTTCTAAATTTAGCCGCAGGCGAGCTGGACCGGGTCATGTAATACCGGGCTGAGCTGTCATCTCGGCAGACAGAGCCAGCCCTTCTACCGAGCCAGCCCGGCTCATGTAATCGGGCCCTTAGACCGACTAACGGATGACTGTTTGTCTGACCGACATATTGACTGATTAAATGAATGATTATCCGACTGACTGACTGGCTGACTGACTGAACGACTGATGAGTGCCTAACTTTCTTCGTTGCTGTTGTTGTTGTTTTTTTTTTTGCATAACAGCCAAAACGAACTGGAACTGAACGTGTATTTCCAAGACCTCGAAGTTTTACACACAGAACAGCAACAGGCTTATGGCACCGAAAGCCTTCTTGGTGAGTCACCACAATTGCTATCTACCCTTCTTATATTTAATGGAAAAATAGAATTTTTAAACAAGTCGTCCATATTTATCGCTTCAAACTTACTAACGTTTTTCCATTAGACTGTGGCAAAGTAAAGGAACGACTCGCATAATAATCTCTTGTCGGCGACGTATGCATCAGGAACTTTAATAGACCTTGACTCTGAATGATCAGCTTAGGTGGTAAAAACCCCAGCCATCGACAATATTTGTTAAGGATTATTCTCTTCCTGAGGAACACACTAGACAAGCTGACAAGTGTTGTAAACAAGTTTGAACGCCTGTGATTTTTTCCTTAGGTGAAATCGGCGGCCAGCTTGGACTTTGCACTTGGACTTTGCACTTGGAGCTTGGACTTGGACTTTGTCTCTGCTGGAGTTGTGTGACGTCATACTCAACATAATTAAGATAAGGTTGGGTTTTACAGGATGAGATGAGATCTTGTAAAGGATTGTACAAAACATTTTTCAGTGATTGTTTATTATGCAAAAAAGAGAGGTTGAATGCCTTTCAATTTCATTGTTTAAGGACGTTCACGCCCCAAGTCTTCTAACGTTCAGATTTTTGTAAAACTTTTGCTGTAGTTAGGTAGTGACTAATTCATGCGAGAAAGGCAAAAAAAGGAAAAAAACTGGGTTCACAGCGCTCGTTTCAGAGACAAAGCGTATCGAAGATTGTAGTGTTTCTAGAAGCTTTGAATTTGGTCATGTATGTCTATATCGGCTTCAGTGAAGCCAGCAAGAAAAAAAGTAAAAGAGAGAAGGCTAGATAAGGTCGATGCATTGATTTCAACGCCAAAAGGCCTCTTTCTTACATTTTTGCAGCTGATGACATTCCTTCGAGTAGAATTAACCTCGCAGAAGGATACTTTTAAGTCATGCATGCCCGCATTTGAAAAAAAAAAAATTCGATCGCATGTTAATAGGAAAAGCGAAATAATTAAAATTCTCACTTACAGAATTTCCTTTGTTTTGACTAAAATGGAAAGAACCGGTAAAGGAATTGATCTATCGAAAGAAAAACGGGGTTTACCTTGTAAATAAGAGAGTTAATAAGTGCGTGTATGGATATTAGACAACTTAAGCACGCACGTGTTTGAGCCATGGACTTCAACCGGAAGTTGAATGTTTGTTTGTTGGATTGTTCCTGGTCTTTTTAAGAAAGGGTTATTATTTGTTTTTCTTAGCAGCCGTGTATTTTGCCCATAAAATATTATACAACACTGAAATAAACGTCTGAGGGGCTTATTTACATTTCTCTCTTTGATAACCGGCGTTTATTTGGGGCTCGGCGTTTAATCGAGAAAATACGGTACTTGTAATTGTAGATAGTTTGAATATTCACAGCTGTCTAGTAGAGCATCACTGATTTCTGATAAAATAAATGTAACTCTGCGAATAAAATGGTGTGTTGAAAGTTTATCTTTTTTGAAAGCAAATTCACAACATCGCACCATTATACTTAATTTTTTTTAAGGCATCTCTTCTTGTCTCAGGAGGTGTGAGTTTAGTTTCATCATATGCGTTGGGATAATAATTGACTTCAACAAGACTGTGTTTTAATGAGGGTGCAGAGATGTCATGTGAGATTTTATACATCAAAAGTGGCTTTCATAAACATCCGACGCATATAGAGGTCCTACCAGCCTAAAGAATCGTATTTCCGTGGAACTAAGGTCGTAAATGGCACCAGTGATACCTCGTGCAGCGCGATTAGGAAAGTTTTGCATTTTGCCATTCAGGGTCTTTGCACAGGTGTTCCATAAAGGAGAACAATAATTGAAGTAGGGCTGGATAAGGCACATGACACACTAATTTCTACGAAGGAAATGATCAAGTTGAGTGTTAAGAGGTTCAGAAGAGAAAGTAATGTTTCCCGTGACGTGAGGTGACCTTCAAAAGCGAAAGTGGTTTTTTGTTATTATTTCCAAGAACGGTCATTTGTGCCGTGGGGTTCGAACGTACCACCAAGTTGGCAGGACCTAACATCACAAAGTGGGGTCCCACCTACCTCTTGGCTGGCAGGAGTGAAATAGAAGCACGAGGAACCTTGGCAATATGAGATGTATGTTTATTTCTAATGCAAGCAAGAAATTGCAAAGGTAATCTTCAAATTCTTTCCTGGCGTTTATTTAATCGCTTAACGCATACAAATAATAGGAACTTGAACCTATCGTGGCTTAACTCGCTACTACCTAGAACTGCACTTTGTATCGGTAAATTTTTAGCTTTGCCATTGTTTTTCTTTTGAAGATGAAAACCTAAATCAGTACCACTCAAATCAAAGTTATTGACCAGTATTTTCTTGTGGTGTTTTTCAGTGTGCTATAAAACGTGCTTCTAAATATTAAAATCCTAAATAAAGGTGTCACCACCTTTCAAATGAAAACTATTGAACAGTACTTTCCCGTGCTGTTTATTATGCCGTTCAAGGTGGTTTTAACTTTTGAGTCTGTGGATGAAATCCTTCAGTGTGACCATTCAAATGAAAGCTATTGAGTAGTACTTTCCAGTTATTATGCTGTTAAACGCACTTCTAAATTTGGTGTCTATGGATGAAATCCTAAAGTGTGACCCTTCAAATCAAAACTCTTGAACAATACTTTCCTGTGGTACTGTTTGTTTTTCACTAACTAGACAAATGAAACTGGTCACTATTATGCAATGAAACATTTCCTTGGTTTTATTGCCAAATTGACGCTAATTCAAATTTTATTTATCTCTTCCTCCAAGCATCTCTTCATGCCAATCGACAGGGGCAGCTCTGGCCTGACATCTTCCCATAGCTCCTTGAGCGCTTTGACCGTGTTAATCTCCTTACTGCGCAGGTCCGACACAACTTGCTTCATCTTTCCTTGATCAGTCCAGTTGTACTTCTTCTTCAGTCGGGCAAAGAACTGCTCTAATGTTTCCGCCCCACTACTGGCTCCTGAAGAAAGGTTTAATGGAATTAGAAAGCAATGTGCGATCCTAAGTTAAACACAAACGCCTACTGAGCAACAATTTCCTGTAGGTTTATCTATCTTGATGTACAAGGTGGATAAAATTCCCAAAATGTGACCTAAAAATGAAAGTTCTCAAGTAGAACTCTTTTCTTGTATGAGATTATTAATAGAAAACTGGCCCAGTTCGCACTCACTCCCTATACAAACTGTGAGTGTAGTGTTTTTAAAATAGCAGCTCGTAGATAACGAAGCAGTGACTCTTCGCTTGTCACGAAAACTAAGAGGACGCTTAGCACGGGTCAAACAAGAACGGGTGTGGTGACATCATCCAAAGTCTACCTCTTTTTCTGACGTACAACTAACAGCGCTCTATTCATCAACTTTCGTGCGCTCTCAAGAAGTTTGAATCTACTTGATGAAATTCAAAGTCTCATTAAGCTGGAGACAAACTGGGCGATTTTATACGCTTGTTGTCACAATTAAAGGGACTATGTCACTGGGATTTTCTTCATTTTTTTGTCATAACTGTGCTAATAGTATAACTTATTTATCTTTGCCATGCACAAAATGCCCCTATCACTGCAATGGGATGATATTAAGTGAATTTTCGAAGGGAGAGCAAAATATAACTAGTTTTAAGTGATTTTTCTAAGACACAACGATACAATTTGAAAAAGTTGGCCCAACAATCCATTTCTATCCTGGCCATCCGCAGCTTAAAACACTTACTGATAGTTTTGATACACTAATATAGTTACCTTCAACAAAACTGGACTATTATTTTGTAGCTTTCTATTGATGCATATGTGACTTTTGGCTTTGCAAAGAGTGACTAAAAATAGCTGACATAGTCCCTTTAACCCTTTATTAAACTCCCAAGAGTGTCAAAAACCGGAAGTCAAGAAAATTCCCAAATTTCATTTTGCAAAATATTGAAAACAAATAGTACCAAGTCAGCCAAGTGAATGTACTGCCGAAGAGGTTTCATTTGAATGGTTACACCACAACATTTCGTTCACACGTACATGCAAAAGTTAAACTTACCTCAGAAGTTCCATAATTGACTCTGGGAGTGAAAGGGTTAACTGAGACTTTGATTTCTTTCTTAACTTTGAGTAACTTGGCATCTCTAAATAATCGACAATCATTCGGATCTCACCTCCGTCAGCAATTTCTCTTTCCATCTGATTTTTCTCTCGCTGCTTTTTAATTCGTATGAACCTTTCAGCAGACAGCAAAGCAAAATCCAAGATGTCCAGAGCCGTTCGTTCTACGACAATAGACTCCTCGCTTTTCTCGTGCGTGTAATTTGCAATGAAGTAGGTTCTCTCGCTGGAACTGCCAGTCGCCCATGACGCCATGTCAAAAGCATTTTCCTTGTCGTTTTCGTCTTTCAGCTTGTCCAGGTAGGTGATGACAGTCACAGGGGAATAGCCTGCGGAGAGAATTTAAAGCGTTCCTAAGCCCAGTAAACACGCCGTACCCTTATGCAATTACCCAACAGCACGGCAGTAGACCGTAGCTGGGGGAGGTTTTATCGGCGGAAACGAAGCCTCTATCCGAGACAGAAGACAAATCTTTGATTTTTCTTTCCTTATTTATGAAAGAATGGCACTGAGCTAACAAGACAGGTGAGGGCTGCCAAACGTGAGTTTGGGTTATACTTTTAAGTGTAACCCACACTCACACCAAAAATATGGGTGGGGTGATTAAATTAAGGGAGGCCTTCAGTTACATTTTTGGATTTATATCTAAAAGGGGTACTTGAACACTTGGCAACCTTGCCTGGATAGTTTTATGCAGGAGCCATAATCGGGGACGGAGACCGTAAGTGCGGGGTCCAGCCCCATCGAAAAAGACAATTGTGCTATTTTTAGAGAAAATTGCGCCACCCTCAACGTCATAAACGCGCATGGGTACACGCAAATTCGCGTACAAAGAGGGCGTGCTGGATATGACCAAGATGGTTATAATTATTTGATATCCAGTATGCCCGAGTACATAATTGTTTTTATTCTTAAAAACGCAATCACTAATTGCTATAAAATCAAGAAACAGAAAAAAAGAGAGAGAAACTCCGAGATAAAAGGGAACAAGAATCGATCGCCATCACATGACTGACCGAAAAAAAAGCCAAAACCTTGCCAAGTGTTGCAGCGTTTCTTTGCGGAGCTGAATGAATCAATGAAACTGCTCCAAAGTGAACGTACAAGCACAAGGTTTAGAAAATATCTTCCAATTATGGGCTCTGAAATGTGGTACGTGTTTGATTTTTCCTGAATTGTTGTAAACGTCGTTCCGTTATGGCTGCGGGAGATCAAATGAACGAGTTTGTATTAAATCGCTCCGTTCGCACAAGGCTGACAACGGGAGCCATCATGTGTTTGTTTGATCGAACTGAAGACGGAATTAATAATTAAACTTGAACGATAATTTCTATGCAGCTCACTGAAACAAGACTACGAAGGTGAGCAACATTAGAATTCACCATCTCATGTACCGGTCAAATTGAAGCTTCAACATCCACCCCCCGGGCATACCCCGGGCATTTGACTGTAATAGTTGCCCGGGGAGGGGGGAATTTGAACTTTGCCTTGAAAGGGTGGGGAATTTGAACCAGATTTATCTCTTATTCTAGCGCAATACGCCCTTGAGGTTTTTCGGTTTTTGTAGGGTTTGACGGATTTCCAAGATAGAATTTCGGCTTTGTTAGTGAATAACTCTTTCAAAAGGGTCTTTAAAAGAAGTTTGAAGGAGTCGTTATGGCATATCTCACTCTGAAAAGCGTGAAGAGTGTTTGATTGAAGACGAAATTTGTCTTTGAGGAGAGGTATTTCAGTACTAATTGGTGGGGCATTTGAACAACCTTTTTGCCCTGAGGGAAGGGAATTTGAGCAAGCCAATCTTCAAAAGTTCAAATGCCCGGGGGGTTGCCCGGGGGGTTGCCCGGGGGGTGGATGTTGAAGCTTCAATTTGACTGGTACATAATACTTTTTTAAACGCAAACCACAAAACGCAGTTGTTCTCAGTTTGGAGCCCGCGGACGGAATGGTAAAAACAACACTCAAACAACTGTGAAAGCGATTCAACGTATTTTACATAGCATCCGACTTGTGTCTAAATGTCTGGAGCTGCTCAACGAAACACAGACGGAGCCACAACGAGTACAGGTAGACCAGTGTAATTTTGCGTGGTATAGCCCAAAAATGTCGCCTTTTCTGGTACTGAATTTGTTCA
The DNA here is from genome assembly GCA_964017195.1 of Siderastrea radians. Taxonomy (NCBI): domain Eukaryota; kingdom Metazoa; phylum Cnidaria; class Anthozoa; order Scleractinia; family Rhizangiidae; genus Siderastrea; species Siderastrea radians. The sequence goes on from OZ024895.1 coordinate 35,080,863, forward strand.
ATGCTTGTTGTTCAGACTGCTGCATGATTTTTGTACTGACTCGCCATAAAAAGTGTGACAATTTTTATTAAATGCTTCTTTTCAATTTTACTGTGCTTTATTTTGTCTTGTCTCGATATTTCGGAGTCAAAGCCTTCTGTATAAAACCTACTGTTTGTGAAATTTTAAGAACAAGTGATTGACTTGACGATGAAAGAAATTGTAAACACAGCGCTAAATGCTGAAATTTCTATTTCTACAGTTTCTTTTCGTCCTAAGAAATCAAGCACTCTGAAACAACTTAGATGTGTGCCTCAGTGACGTTAGTTGTAATTTCTCCTTAATTTTGCTTCGATACAAAGTGATTTTTCTCGCCGGGTTGCTGGCGGCGAAAAAAAAATTAAGCTCACTCTGTCGTTGAAACTCTTGCCACGTCCACTGCGCTATGTATCCCTTCTAGGTTCGTAAATTGCCCAGAAAGTAATGTTCAGTACTAGGGCAGCATGAAGTTTCACTTCATCTTTCTCCTTCTCATCGACGGAAGTAGATTTTTTTCTTGGTGTTTTTCCAGTTCTCTATTTTGTCGACGATTGATAACGCACAGCGAGAGCATTTGATTGAAAACAAAGCGCGCTTTTCACTATTCTTTCTCTTCATTATAAACATTTCGGCCAATTCGGTCAAGGCAGGCATTAATTCAGAATACATACGCTGAGAAATCTCGGCAGACGTTTTCTTTCAGTTACTGATTCGGTATTTGAATCTATGTTACTATTTTTCTTGCAGTGGAAAAAGTGGCAACGATTTATCAGTGCGTTACTTTTCTTCACAACGTGCTTGGACATTCATTTTACAGTCTTTGCGGCTGCCCTTCAATCTCTGTACGTCCTCAGAGGAAATATATTTTCGGGATGTATGTTCCCTTTTCCTGCCTGAATCGCCTTTAACTGATTGTTTCGTAGTTGGACGCCTTTTTTTCCCGCAAAACATTTCTTCCATCTAACGGAGAAATCCTCGTTCTACATGTCCGACGCACCTTCGCCACAGGATTTCTCCAAAATATTTTCACTGCCATCATCGGAATCACTTGTACAATCCCCATATCCAGAATCACTATCCAGAAAGTTCTCCCCAAGGGCTTGCCTCAAATTAGGAAGTGACACTGATGACAGATATTGAATTTCTCCATCTCCAACGAAGGAAATTTCCGACGCCGTTTTGTTTGTTTTTCTCTGGGCGGAGTCCTCGCAAAACACGCGCGATGGCGCAATTTTTTCTAAAAATGGCACATTTGTCTTTTTCGATAAGGCCAACGCCACTATTAAAATGGCACTTGGCTACGGTCTCCATCCCCGATTGTGGCTCCTGTTTTATGGCAAAAAACCTACCCCAATTTTAAAAAATCGATCCTTTCTAAAACGTGTTTTATACAACCCTTTAACCCGTCAATATTTATCCAGTACATGAAAGGCCTGATATAAGGAGGCCGAACTGGGACAAAACGTGGTTATAACTTGTTTGCTCTGGTTTTTGTAACTGGTGCAAACACCTCATATAAAGAGAAAACACTCGTGATTTGGCTTAATGTTTTCCGCACTTGGCGGCACCAGTTGCATTTATTCTTCGCTTGGCATCAGTTGCATGTTTCTGGCCCTTGAGACCAGCTATTTGTTTCCAGCCCTTTGGCACCAGTTGCATTATTTCCCTGCTTGGCACCAGTCTCATGTTTCCCGCGCTTGGCACCAGTTACCTATTTCCCTCGATTGGCACAATTTGCCTGTTTTTCCCCAGTTGGCAACAGTTGCTTGTTTTGCGCGCTTAGCACTAGCTGCTTGTTTTCCCGCGTTTGGTGCTAGTCGCACGTTTCCCCAGGCTCACAACTAGTTGCATATTTGTCTGCGAGTTGTGATCGCTCCATTGCTTTGCTTACGATTTTTGCAATTAGCTTAATTAACCTTAAGTAAAAAAACAAACTACTGAGGCACAGAAAATGTATTTTTTCTTACCATCCTCTCTAAAATGCTCTCTGATCTTCTTCAGTGCATCTTTGTACTTGCCATCCGTCAGTCGAGGATCATTTGCCTTCACCACAAATATCACAGCGTGAGCATACTTGGCGAGATCCTGAGCTTTCCTTGCCGTCTGAGGGTTCCCTTTTCCAGTCTGCCCTGAGTCATAATCCCGTTTGATCTCTTCGCCTGGACGAATTCTTAGATAAAAAAAATTAATTTACTGAGAGGAAAGCCACCTTAGAGAAATTTTCTGTCCCTTTTTTCTACCCAAAGTTGATGAGAGTTAAAATCAACGAGAGAATGAGTAGTCGAAAAAAACCGGACGGCCAGGGTTTTGTCTGGTGTTGGAAGGCTTTTAACTTTGGTAGATTTGGTATATGTACATGTATATTGGCATAAACAGGGCATAAAAATAGCTTTCCTGGCAATCCGCGTACCATCGATTTCGGGTATTCTGGTATACTGGATAATTTAAAAAAAGTTTTTTTAGTGTGCCCACTAACCTCCTAGCCACTGAAGCATGAAAAGTGACGAGTGTTGGATGTCAATCTTTAGTGATAGTTAATTGAGCAGACTCAAACTCGATAAGACCACACGAGAGTCGGTGACAGAGAATAAGAGTTTGTGGGGAAAAAAGCCGGAAAGAGAGAGTTCGACATCTCTTGTTTAATCTCGCTTAAAACTAAAGAACACCTATTCCCTACCTTCCGGACATTATGTTGAGACATTCCTCAAACAGCTTTTCGTCGCAATCAAAAAATCCCCTGGTATCCACCAGCCGAATTTGTTTCTGCACGTAGTACTCCTCAAGATTAATGGTGCCTTCTTTTCCTGTACCTTGTTCAAATGCGCCTTGAACTTCTCTAAGAGCTCGCTGCAAAGTGCCTTTAAAAACAGTGAAAAACCGGAATGGTTAAAGAAACGAGTGAATCTGTCTCTTAGATAAACGATACAGAACACTTGAAAGCAAACGCGTGAGATTCTAATCTGTAAAATCCTTGGAAGTCCAAAGATTTCCGAAGATGACAAAGATTTCCGATAAGGAACCCCAAAGAAAGTTGAAAAGTCAGTTTCATAACAAGATCGATATAATTTTTCGGAAAACTTGTACATGTTTTTCGAACGGGCTTTATATGCATCTCAGGTCTACCAACCCAAATCTGCGGTCACCACGTGAGAGAATTCGTTCTGTAAACGTAAGCTCAGTATTTCAGATACACCGGTGTTAAGACTCAGGAATGACACGTGAGAGTTAAGTCTCGAAAAACTGTCTGGGGGCCCTTATATGTGACTACTCCACGGAGGGGGAGGGGGACATACGAAACGGACGGGGGAGAGGTATGAAGGATTTCAATCTCTCATTTAAAGGCAGTGAGGTGAGGATTCTTGGCATTTTGGGCAGCTGTTATTTTCTATTGAAAGGAAAATCATCCACCATTAGGAACAACGAAAACTTTTCTTACCAACAAAGCTTGTTTTCCCGGAGCCTGTCGGCCCAATTAACGCTATGCGTATCAAATCCAAATCATCAACGTCCAGGTCTCGGAAACTTTCCTTTTTAATCCTCGGGCATGTCTGGAAGTCGTAATTCATCAGGTCATTTTGCAGTTGGCAAAACGCTTGTTCCTCCTTCAGTTGCCTTTCCTTTTCCTCTCTCTCTTGTTTTTTCTGCTCTAAAATGCTTCTTCGGGTCTCGTCTTCACACCTCGCGCGCTGTTGGGCTTCGCGTAAGGCTTGGTCATGTTGCCTTGCCATCTCAGCTTGCAATTCTCTCATTCTTTGCTCATTCTGCTCCTGGGCTTGCTCTCGGCCCTGGTTACTCGCATTTGGATCTGTTCTGTCCACTGTTTCATAACTCTTTAAGAAATAATCAAACAATCAGTCAATCGTTTAATCAATCAATCAACCTATCAATCAATCAATCAATCAATCAATCAATCAATCAATCAATCAATCAATCAATCAATCAACCAACCAGCCAGTCAGTCAGCCAGCCAGCCAGCCAGCCAGCCAGCCAGCCAGCCAGCCAGCCAGCCAGCCAGCCAGTCCGTCAGTCAGTCAGTCAGTCAGTCAGTCAGTCAGTCAGTCAGTCAGTCAGTCAGTCAGTCAGTCAGTCAGTCAGTCAGTCATCCCTAATTTATCCCTGCGAGAAAGGGGCATTTTTCCCGTAACCTTGTGTGGGACTGCAGGCATCGCGTGACTTGAAAAATTGTTATCGCGTAACTTGAAAATTCTTATCGCGAGACTTTAAATTTGCTATCGCGTGACTTAAGATCGGAAATGTTATTGTGAAATATCGAAACAAAACAAAACAAAACAAAACATGAATGATTAAAGAATAAGTTTGCATTCGATTTTCATCAAAACACATCATCGCATTGTATTCTCCTCTCGACAGATAAAAAAACAGTTTATTCCAACGGGCATAAATCGAGGAAAAGAAATACACGTGACGCCTGTTTCCAGGAATTCGTTACAATGCGACCGGAAGTCAATCTTTCCCAGAAATCGAAACTGTCATCCACAGAGGTGAGTCTTTTTTCAGTTTCGTTTGTGCTTGCCCCTGAAATGTCTTCCTTGTTTCCCATAAAAAAGTAAAACTGCCAATGTTTGAGTCAATCTCATAAGATATTCGCCGGCAATAAAATTTGTACGTTCACATGACAAAATAACTTTTTGGGTTTTCATATTTTTGGTCGTCACGAAAGCACTCGTATTCACTCCTCAATCCAGTGTGACTGACTGAGCTCGATTTCCAGCCGTTGAAAGCGAGCCTGAGTGGCGTAGCAGAATAAAAAATGCTAGACCGGAATCTCCAATTTTTGGTACTCTTTGGCGTAGATTGCGAGTTCATCTTAACTTTGTTTTACTTTCCTGAAACAAATTAAATATGTTTAAAAACAAATGCCTTCGACATTCATCCGTCATGCTTTCTCTTGCAGACGAAGAAAAGGAGATAACATTCGATAATTTGATAATTATGTAAGTACAGTTATCATTTACAGAAGATGTGGTATAAAGTCACAAACTTGTACTCACGATTTTCGAGCCGCCATTCCCCATTGTGAAAGAAGGTTCTCTTGGTTGGGTTTCTCTCCTTGTACACTGCTAATTCCTCGCCGCTCGTTGTCCGCCTAACCGGTGTTAGAAAGTGAAAGACAAAAGCGGAAGTGGGATTTTCGCCGAAGTCACGTGTCACATTGCTTCCAAGAAGGGTCATAAGGAGCGGAAGCTGTTTTTACCTGAACTGGCGTGACAAATCAAAGAGTCTTCAAATGCGATAAGGGAAGCTTGCTCGACCTAGTTGCTTGCTGTTCCTTGCAATGCTTGTTGAATTTCGACTTAATTTTGAATGGTAAGATTCGCTGACAAAGAGAACCCGCTTCAGGCTTTGTGCGTGATGTGAGGAAAGAAAAAGCTGGGTGTTCCCTGTGGCGTGACAAACTGAATGGATAGTTCAAGCGGAAGCTAGCAGCATGTCAAACTGGATGAAGAATTGAAAAGCGAAAGTGCGCCTTCCTGTAAGCCTAGTGACTTGGAGACCTTGGATCGTTTTTGCCTGGAACTGTGATTGAATGAAGCCATTTACGGGCAACAAGAGCTCTCCTCTGGCTTTGTGCATACGTAGAGAAAAAAAAGAGAAATAAAACAGAGAAAACCTAAAGCCGATGATACCTGACTCATTGCCTCCTCAGGTGGCGTCACAAACTGGATGGAGGATTCAAAAGCGGAATTAGGTCATGGCAAAACGAATGGAGAATTCAAAAGTGGAAGTGGTTTTTCCCCGAAGCTGGGTGACGGAAACTAAATGAAGAATTCAAAAGCGAAAGCGGAAGTGATTTCCCCGAAGTGGCGTGACAACCAATAAATAATTCAAGGTGGAAGTGGTTTTTCCCCTAAATGGCGTGACCGAATGATTCGCACCTTGTAGACTGCCCTCCCCCTCCTTCCAAACTGTCGAGCCACATGTCTAAAGTAAATCGTTAGTTTTATAAACATATACAAGAAAGGCACACGTCCCTTGGGCTAAACTTTCCATCTTGTAAGAAATGCACTAATGACTGAGTGAACCATTCCAATCCTAGAAACAAACGTAGAGTAAGTAATGCTGGATTAATGATGGCCCCGGATAAATCTTGAAGTGGCTATTATAATGGAAGCTACCGAGAAAGACATTCATAAAGGAATGTTATCATTAGTTTTTTTTACATGAAGTACTTGCCAAAAGATGTTAGATATTGCCATGAGGCATTTTTAGCCGGTATAAGTAAACGCGATATTAGTAGATTTTAAAATATGATTCTAACGGATGCTTTCTTTGCCACTTCTAAACGTTTTGTTTTATCAATAATTATAATTTGCAGTTGGTTACCGGCTTGGTTGATCTTTTTGCTGCGAACTATCCGTAAGGATTCGCTCGTTTCATTTAAGAAGAAGAGGTCGAAGGCGGGGGAGGTCTTTCCCCGAAGTACTGCATTTTCATTCTCCGAGGTTGCTTTCCTCACGTAGCCAGCAAGGTGTGAGACTCATTGATTCAAAAACGACAACGGCAACAGCAACAGCAAAAACATTTATTAGTGCACCATAAAAGTTACAGCGGCACTTCTGTAATCATGACTATACTACCCTCACACTTCCTATTCCCCTCCTAGCGCTTGTCCATTTTTCCCTAGTGGTTTTCCCTGGGGCAATTCCCAGGGAAAACGTACAGCAATGATGCTGTAATCATGACTACACTACCCTCACACTTCCTATTCCCCTCCTAGTGTTCCTCCGTTTTTCCCTGGGGGAACTCCTATATAAAATTGACGGCATGATCGTCGTACCTCTAACGGCAACAAAACATTGTTCAGTACCACTAAGGGTAACAAAATCTCAAATGACCACCTTGATTACTTTTACAATGGAAGCACGAAAAACTTTGACAGAAAACCCTATGAATCGTTGAGTCGTAGAAATTGGTCCTAGGAGTAGGACCATGGAGTGACGACAAATTTAAGCAACTCCCTCGAAACGAGATTCCGGTTACTTTAAAGGGTTCCTTTCAAAATTTCCCTGCTTTATTTTTTCTACTCTTCGCTTGGCAATATTGATATGTTTTTATTCGTAATATAAGCTAAACATTGCACAGCTAACCTTCAGATTCTTTCCTGACGTTTTTTAATCGCTATACTTTTAAAAAAATTATTGAAAATGGAAGCTATCTTGGCTTAACTCGCTACTTCCTAAAACTGAACTTCACCACGTCAAATTCTTAGTTTTGTTGTTGTTTTTTCCTGATGATGAAAACTGAAATCAAGATCACTCAAATCAAAGTTATTGCACAGTACTTTCTTGTGGTGCTGGTCATTGTGCTAGAAAAACTTGCTTTTAACTTTTGAGTCTATGGACGAAATCGTAAAGTGTGACCATTCAAATGAAAGCTACTGAGCAGTACTTTCCTGTGGTGCTGTTTAACATGTTGTCCAAGGTGGTTCAAACTTTTGAGTCTGTGGATGAAATCCTAAAGTGTGACCATTCAAATGGAAGCTACTGAGCGGTACTTTCCCGTTTGTTTATTATAATTATTGTACACGGTGGTTCTATCATTGAAGTCTGTGGATTAAATCCTGAAGTGTGGCTATTCAGATGAAAGCTACTGAGCAGCACTTTCGTGTGGAACTGTTTGTTATTATTATTATTATTATTATTATTATTATTATTATTATTTTTACTATTATTATTATCTGCAGTGTACAACCTATGAATGCATAGAAAATTAGCCACATAGGGCGAAAAGCGTAACCTATGTTACTCTACGGGAATTATTATTATTATTATTATTATTATTATTATTATTGTTGTTGTTGTTAAACGCGCTTCTAAATTTGGAGTCCGTGGATGAATTCCTAAAGAGTGACCATTCAAATGAACACTATCGAACAGTACTTTCCCGTGGTACTGTTTGTTTTTCAGTATCTAGAAAAATACGATTGGCCAGTATTATGCAATAAAACGTTGCCTTGTTTTCAGTGCCGAATTGACGTTCATTCAATTTTATTTATCTCTTCCTCCAAGCATCTCTTCATGCCAATCGGCAGGGGCAGCTCCGGCTTGACATCTTCCCATAGTTCCTTGAGTGCCTTGACCGTGTTAATCTCCTTACTGCGCAGGTCCAACAGAACTCCTCCCATCTTTCCTTGATCAGTCCAGTTGTACTTCTTCTTTAGTCGGGCAAAGAACTGCTCTAGTCTTTCCACCCCGCTACTGGCTCCTGGAGTGATGTTAAAGAGAATTATAAAACACTTTAAATTAAACCTTCTCCTTGGTCTTAACTTGAAGGCTACTGAGCAGTACTTTCTTGTGATACTGTTTATTATGCTGTACAGGGTGGTTTTACTTTTCGAGTATGTGGACGAAATCCTGAAGTGTGAACATTCAAATGAAAGCTACTGAGGATTGTTTTCCCGCGGTGCTGTTTATTATGCTGTACAATGTGGTTCTAATTTGAATGTCTCCAAATGTGAGCATTCAAAAGAAGGCCACTGAGAGGTACTTTTCTGTGATACATGTTTATTGTGCTGTTTAGAGTACAAGGTGATTCACGAATTTCCAAAGCGTGACCCTTAAAATGAACAGTTATCGAGTGGTATCTTCCCGAGATGCCGTTCTCCTTTCCTAGGGAGTCAATTTTAGAAAATTACCTCAAATCGCTCTCACTCCCTACCCCAGGGGTCCCGGGCTCCACACCAAGCCGTTTCGAAACAGCTTGACCGTTCTCCTGTTCAGTACCCTTTATGACGTTTGATGACAAAGGAGTGATACGTCCTCTTTGTGACGGAAAATAAGAAGACGCTTTAATAGCACGGAACAAACAAGAACGGGTGTCGTTGCTTTCTCAAAGGGTTTGAATCTCATGCAGGCGCTATCGTCGACTCTCCTCTTCTCTAAATGAGTTGCAACTCGCGTCAGTGTACTTTGTTGGTCGACAATCATTCTCGTCTTACCTCCAGCAGCAATTTCTCTTTCCATCTGATTCTTCTCTCGCTGCTTTTTAATTCGTATGAACCTTTCAGCAGACAGCAAAGCAAAATCTAAGATGTCCAGAGCCGTTCGTTCTACGACAAAAGACTTCTCGTTTCTCTGGTACGTGTAATTTGCAATGAGGTATGTTCTCTCGCTGGAACTGCCAGTCGCCCATGACGCCAAGTCAAAAGCCTTTTCTTTGCCGCTTTCGTCTTCCAGCTCGTCCAGGTGGGTAATGACAGTCACAGGGGAATAGCCTGCGGAGCGAAATTAAAGCGTTCGTAAGCCCTGTAGATACACCGTACCCAACAGCACGACAGTAGACCGAAGTCGGGGGAGGGTTTAGAGGCAAAACGATGACTCTACCCCACTCTTAAAAAATCCCCTCTTTCTAGAATGTGTTCCACACAACCCTTTTTAAAACCTGTTAATATTTATTCAGCACCTGAATGGCCTGAAAGAGAAGCCGAACTGGGACTGGTTTTAAATTGTTTGTTCTGGTCTTTGTGATTGGTGCAAACACCTCATCAAAAGAGAAAACATTCGTGATTTGGCTTAATGTTTCCCGCGCTTGGCGGAACCAGTTGTATTTATTCTTCGCTTGGCATCAGTTGCATGTTTCTGGTTCTTGACACCAGCTATTTGTTTCCCACCCTGGGCACCACTTTCGTGTTTCCCGCGCTTGGCACCAGTTTCATGTTTCCCGCGCTTGGCACCAGTTATGCAAGGGGTTTTTAGAAAACTATAGGATTTTTAGAGATTTGGAGGGATTTTTGCGATTTTGGTGAACATTTTTAAGGTTTTTTGTTCATTTGTTCCAAAAAAGCTTGAAACTTGGAAACGTTTCGTTACAAGCGATCCTGAAGCCTTTAATGCCCCCTCACAGTATCGGTCAGCGGTTTTACCCATAATTCAGCATTCCTTGCTGTCAGTGAGCTCAGCAGAGCTTGTTGATTTGGCTGAGACTGAGGGCGG